>VZQC01005595.1:682344-763494 GCA_009823505.1 Rhizomys pruinosus
CCCCCGTTTGGTGGGGGGGGGGGGGGGGGGGGGGAGGTGGGGGTGGTGTATATGCCTGACCTAGCCCACGCCCTGGTACCTGCTTGAGTGACTACTTCCGGCCAGCCCACACAAAGGTGCAGATGCGCAGACACAAACCCACCCGACCCTCTGGTCCCGGCTCCAAAGGCAAAGGGTGGTACAGCCCAGAAGGCCTCAGAGACGCGACCCCCTAGCAGCAGCCCAGGAGAGAGTCCACCCCCAAAAGTACCTGCCTGAGTGACTTGTGGTCAGCCCACACAAAGTTGCAGAGGCACCCACCCAAACCCGCTGACCCTCTGGTCCCGGCTCCAAAGGCCAACGTTGAACACTTTTTAAGTTGTTTCTCAGCCATCTCTATTTCCTCACTTACGAAGTGTCTGTTCAGCTCTTTACTTCATCTTTTGAGTGTGTCATTCTTTCTTCCTTCCTTGTGTTCCATTTAATCTTATATTGCTCCAAACACCCCACAGACTATTAAATAATTATCTAATGAATAGAACATCCTAAGGTTTTGGTTTATTATCTTTGCTATGAGAGCAGACTATGGCCGCCTTTCCAAATGTGTAAACAAACAAAAAAAAAGGTGTAAACAATCTCAATGAAGGTTTACTGTGTTTGTATCAGGGGCCTCTATTGTCTGTGCCCTCAAGATCAAGCTTGGTACACCTGGACATTGTGTAATTAAAATCCTTAAAAAAGAAACTTTATAATGGATATGCTAATTTCTGTAGTAGTTACATTATCTTATTGAGTCCTGCTGTTTATCATTTTTCTATGAGACTTGGGCATCTGGGCCTGTGCCTTGGGTGGTGCTTCTTTCTTGGTATGGGTAGGTGATCTTTGTTGAATGATTATTATCTTTGCTTGCTAGTTTCCCAACTTGTCAGTTTATTACCCAAGTTTATTACTACTTACTACCCATAAGTAGTGCTTGGTGTTCTGTTTTGGGTACACTTTCTGTCGATATGCAAATGATGCATATAAAGTGGTCACAGTTAAACTAGGAATAAGTGCCATTTTGAGTTGATATTCCCGATTGTCTCCATAATTCTGGAACCATATATGTGTGCTGGGTGGATGCTAGGTGAACAGGGTGGCTGATGGGTCAATCTGGGAGTGCTCACAGGTCTGGAGGTGCAAGGATCCTAGCAATCCTAGCATGTCTGAGGAATGAATTGGCAGCAGTTATGGGAAAGGAACTTGACACGGCAGAATTGGGAAAGCTCAATGATCTGTGAGTGTTTCAGGGATTCAGATATTGGTGAGCAGGGAGCTGTGGGAAAGGGCCACAACATTGTTTTTATTTCTAACTTGCATAACTCTTCCTTGTATCAGCACTGCTATGAGTCTTTCTGTCTAGCGAATCCTGAGTGTACAGGAGTACGATTCCCAGACAGTGAATAATTTTACCACAATGAGGATGGCAAAAGTTCCTGCTGTATCTAAATGAAAAAAACAAACAAACAAACAAACTTCCCATCTGTATGTATATATATATATATATACATATATATATATATACAGATGGGAAGTTTGTTTTTTATATACATTTATATATATATATATATATATATATATATATAAATCATTCATTATTCACCTTTATTTCAAATTGTAACACTATCATTATTGTACTTGAGAGGCTGGGAACCTGATAGCTGCTCTTCCTTGAGGCTGGGTGGACTCTTCAGCATTTGATCCACAGTCACTGTTTCACACAATAGAGTCATGATCCCTGTAGTGCTTCAGTCCACAACGTTGGGTGCCTCAACACTCACAATCAGGCATCACAAACACAGAAGGTTCCGGAATATCTGCTCATCCTCAACCAATGACAGAAGCCGGGAAACACTGGCTCTGAAGTCAGGATAGGTGTTAACATCATCTTCAGCAGCAGCCCCAGCAACAGCAGCAACAGCAGTAGCAACAGCAACAATAAGGTAAACAAGCTGTACAGGACAAGGGAAGCCCAAACAAAAATAAGGCAAATGGTCCTTCTCAAGCCATGCCCCTTCTTGCTTGGGATGCTATTAAAGTGTGCCACCCACATTTAGAATGAGTCTTCCCATATCAATTAAGGCAGTTTTTCTGGTGAAGCTCCCTATACCTCTCACACTTAATTTGTGGTAAATTGCCCTTAAAACCAACCATCACATCATCTTCTTTCCAGCTACTTACTTGTGTTCTATTTATAATGGCATGATATTCTGGCTATTATCATGTTATAGAAGAAGAATTTGGGTTAAAAGTTGCAAATATTGAAGTCCAATCTGTTTCCAAATTTTGTAATTTATTTCATAGTAATTGATAAAATAGTGCATAAAAATCTTAGTAATGCTGATTTTTTCAAACACAGGATTTCACTAAAATGAACAAAATTACATATTCTTCTTATTCTGAATTTTCATTTAATTTTACACTGTTCTCTGATAAAATTGCATACTACAAATTAGCATTGAAGATGGTGGATAGAAACTCCTTTAGGATTGACTACTGAAATTGAAAGGGGGCTTAATAGCTTAGAAAGATAAGATATATTAATCTTTTACTTTCTGAAATCACAATTTTCTCAGCTCTGATAACAACAGTGGTTTTATGTCCTACACTGACAACCTCCTGTTTAACTTCTATGAGTCTGACAAATTCTGTTTCTTCCACTTTACATTGGATCACTAATTTATGATCACTTCTCTGAAATAGTAATTTCTACATGAAAAGAGAATGGAAAGACTCATTGATAAAAATAAAAATTTTTGTCTTCTTTAGGACAAATGTTCAATGGGAAAAAAAATCAGTGGATACCTCATATGATTTACAATAAATATGGTTGAACATTCAAGGTGATAAAGTCTGGTTCTGCTTAACACAAACTAAGAGATTTTGGTGTCTGAAAATGTGTTAATGCTGTAAACTTCAATGAGAAGTAACTCACATTCTTCATCAAGTAATTAACTTATCACAGTAGCTATAATCTTAAACCCCACACAAATTCATCTACCTAACAAGTTTAGGAATTGCCTAAGCATTCATTTTTATGTAAGTAAAACAATCCCAACTTTTTAAATAAACAAGTTAACATCCTTTTCAATATGGAAATGTTCCTTGTGTGAGAAATCAACTGTTCTTGTGCATTAACATTTAATGTACTATCTGTGCTTACACCATGAGAAAGAGACAAAGTACTGATAAATGCTACACATGGACCATTGTAAACAAAATTATGCTAGATTAAGAAAGATAGAATAAATGGCAATATTAATGTGATCTCTCTTACAGAACTCTAGAAAAGGCACTCCATTAAGATGAAAAGGAAACAGGTGGAGTTGGAGTAAAGAGATAGGGAGTGACAGTCAACATACTGATAGCTTATTTTTTTATAATGATTCAAATATTCTAAAAGTGACCAGTCGATGGTTACAAAGCTGTCAATATGCTAAAAGCCATTTAACTGTTCACTTGAATGGGGTGAATTGCTGCATTTGAGTTATATCTCAATAAAGAAACTGTTTCAAATGTTTTAAATATATATATATATATATATATATCCCATCACCGAACTCAGCACAGCCATTAACATTTCATACCATTCTCAAGGTCCCTGTTCAGTCAAGGTTTTTCTTAAATCACTGGTAAACACAGCCTTATCTGGCCCAGAGAACAGAGCAATCTATATTACTTGTCTCATACCTTGTTCCCTCAATAATGCTCACCCCTCTCCTATCATTTTCCACACCCTGTTATTTATGGGACACTCTATTGGGGAAAACCATGTGTCTCTAATGGCTCTTATTAGCCAATATATTAGGGACTTATTCCCCTTGTGCTGTCTCATGCTATTTAGCTTATGTTTCAAGGCAGGATTGGTGGTTACATTACTCAGCTTTCCTGCTTCTGCAGCACTGAAAATAATTCCATCTACCTCATGTCCCACACCCTCATCAGCCAGGTTTAAAATTCCCTGACTGTTTTAAAATCTTTTCCAATTCCAACACTTGTAGTGCTGCACATTCTCTGTCTCAATTTCCTGCACAGGCCATTGCTATGGCTATCATTAGCATGTTTAAACATGGAAATTTTTTCATTCTTTGTATTAAAGGTTGAACTGGAGTGGCATCTGGAGCTTTTCCTATGTCACTCTCCCTTTTATCATTTTTTTGCCTTTTCTCCCTTTTATCATTATTTGGTGAAAACAGCAGCAAGTGACACTTCTACCCCCTTCCTTTATGCAAGTAACTGGCAAGGTCAGAGGCCAATATTGAGGAGGCCAGCCTCTTATTTTTTCTTGCTCTAATTTTTCCTTAAATCTTTAATCTCTCTTTGGGCTGTCTCTCTTGCTTGGAATATATCTTTAATGACATGGAGTAATATCCAGGCCATCTCAGCCATTGCTTTTTGCACCTCCAGACCTTGATGTCCAAGGCTCATAAAGTAGATTTTAATCTCAATATTCACATGAGAGACCTCAACTGTGTCAATTAAGCATGCTACTCCATACTATTTAGAAGTGAGTGGCCAGCCAGAATTTCTCCCACTGACTATCAGCCTGGGTGGCTTCACTTTAGTATGCATCTTGAAGTCCATTGCACAGTCCATAATGCCATTGCTACACTCATGAACACTATGCACACAATCCACCGTGCCAGGGATCCCTCTGCATTTTCCTCTATCACTTTTCCTGAGCACTTGCTTTTGCATAATCCTGCCTATATTATGCCAAATTTTTTTCAGAGATTTCCTGTTGAGGGGAGATACCCAAACATGTCTCCCACTCCCACCCCACCAGTATCTGTTACCTGTTACTGGTGAAGCAAGAAGACTCCAATCTTAATTTTGGGAAGAATAGAAAGTTTATTTAGGTTTGCCTACAGAGTGATGAGTGCAAAATATCACTTACTATCCAAGCAGCAATTTGCTTTTCCATCATGGCAGCCCAGAGTCCTGGCATGGGCTTGGTGCCCTCTGCCCATGGTGACAAAATGGAAAGAGTGAACACCAAACTCACATGGTTGGCTTATATATGCCCTTGGCTCCTTCTGTGTGAGGTCTCATGAGCATTGCCTCTTGGCATTTGACTTTGCTCTTAGCCCCTCCCTCTACTTAAGCTGGAGGAGTTGCTGGATCTCTGACACCTCCCTTAGAGAGATGGGAGCTCTTGGGTGTGAGAAAACCTTCAATGTCAAAAGTCTGTCCCTTTCAGTGGACTAACTAACTTCCATAGCCAGAACTTACCTTTCTTCCTTCCTTCCTTCCTTCCTTCCTTCCTTCCTTCCTTCCTTCCTTCCTTCCTTCCTTCCTTCCTTCTCTCTCTCTTTCTTTTTTTTTCACATAAATTTATTTATTTATTTATTTTTAACAAATCTAGATCCGTGTTTCCGCTCATTCCCCCACCCCGCCAGAGCTCATGCATTCTGCCAAACATGCTTTCCATCTCTTAGTCTTTCTCAATATTTTCCAAGGGGAAGTTGACTGTTTTGAGCAGAAGTTCACTGATTCAGTCAGTTCTTTGATGCACTCTTTTCTGTTGTTGTTGTTGTTGTTTCCAAAATGTGTTATGCCCAACTGCTTTGGACAAAAGCTCAGGGGGCCCTACACAAGAAATGCTTACAATTGGGTAATTGGCACTAGCATCCACAGATAAGGGATACCATTCGTCATTTGTTTTTCTGGGACTGTGTTACTTCACTCAGCATGATGTCCTCTAGCTCCAGCCATTTTCCTGCAAAGCTCGTGATGTCGTCTTTCTTTACTGCTGCATAGAACTCCATTGTGTAGATGTACCACATTTTCTCTATCCACTCGTCAGTTGAGGGGCATTTAGGTTGGTTCCAGCTCTTTGCTATTGTGAAGAGAGCTGAAATAAACATGGCCGTGCATGTATCTCTGTGGTGGCGTAAGTCTTGAGGGTACATGCCCAGGAGTGGTATGGCTGGGTCGGGTGGCAAGTTCATTCCAAGTCTTCCAAGGGTTCTCCACACTGCTTTCCATAGTGGCTGTACGAGTTTACATTCCCACCAGCAGTGGATGAGTGTTCCCCTTTCCCCACAACCTCTCCAGCACTTGGTATCATTTGTTTTCTTGATCCTAGCCAGTCTTATTGGAGTAAGATGATATCTTAAAGTGGTTTTCATTTGCATTTCCTTAATGATTAGTGATGTTGAGCAGTTCTTGAGGTGTTTCTCAGACATCTCTAATTCCTCGCTTGTGAAGTCTCTGTTCAGTTCTTTGCTCCATCTATTGAGCGGGTCGTTTGTTTTCTTTTTTCTTTGTTTTTTGAGTAGTTTATATATTCTGGAAATCAATGCTTTGTCAGATGTATCTGCAGTGAAGGTTTCCTCCCACTCTGTGGGATTTCTCTTCACTTCCTTGATTGTTTCTTTTGATGTACAGAAGCTTTTGAGTTTGATGAGGTCCCATTTGTCAATTGTCGACCTTAATTCTTGTGCAGCTGCTGTCTGATTTAGGAAGTCTTTTCCTACGCCTATGTCTTGTAGTCTGCTGCCAACTTTTTCTTCTATCACCTTCAGAGTTTGGGGTTTCACGTTGAGGTCTTTAGTCCATGTGGAGTTGACTTTTGTACAGGGTGAGAGGTAGGGGTTTAATTTCATTCTTCTACAAGTGGTGATCCAGTTTTGCCAACACCACTTGCTGAAGATGCTGTCTTTTCTCCATTGTGGTTTCTTGGCCCCCTTGTCAAATATAAGATGGCTGAAATTGTATGTGCTCAGATTTGGATCTTCGGTTTTGTTCCATTGGTCTTTATCTTTATCATTATCTTTAATTGAAATAATCAAATGTTGGACATATGTAACCTACATCAAAAGTTACTAAGTACACAACTTTTCTAAATGCCAAAGTTCTTCATATTAAGTATTCCCTTTACTGTCTAATTTGAGAATCATTTAGCTAGCTACCCAGCTAGAGGAAAGAAAGAGAGAGAGAGAGAGAGAGAGAGAGAGAGAGAGAGAGAGAGAAAGAAAGAAAGAAAGAAAGAAATTTTAGATAAGTAAGGAGGGAGATACATAGGAAATTATTTACTGTAGATATGGAAGAAACAGTTGAACAAATAGGAAGAGGGCAGTGTATACTAACTCTGTTAATTAGAACTGAGACATTATGTATCTAATTTTGCAAACCTCATGTTCTTTATCTGTAGAAAGAAAATCGATTACATGGGGTAAGACCTAAATTCTTATTAATCTGAAAAATTTTCAGTTCAACATCCTGCCATTTACTCTTTTTAAACTTTTTCCTTTAAATTATCTTTCTTTTTTAAATTTTTTATTTATTATTTTTACGTGTATGAATGTACTGTCTCCATGTAGGGGTTTAAAAGTTTTGTTATAGAGATCTTTGGTGTCTTTGGTTAAGTTTGCTCCTAGGTATTTTATTGTTTTGTGGCTATTGTGAGTGGGAAGGTTTTCTTGTATTCCTTCTTCAGTTGCTTGTTGTTGCTGTAAAGAAAGGCTACTGATTTTTCTAGGTTAATTTTGTATCCCACCACTTTACTGAAACTCTTAATCATTTCTAGAAGGTTTCTGGTAGTTTTTCATATCCCCTAAGGTAAACTATCATATCATCTGCACAGAGGGATAGTTTGACTTCCTCTTTTCCAATTAGTACTCCTTTAATTTCCCTTTTTTGCCTTATTGCCCTAGCAAGCATTTCAAGACCTATATTGAAGAGGAGTGGCAATAGGGGACAGCATTGTCATGTTCATGCCTTTAAGGGGAATGCTTCTAACTTTTCTACATTTAGGATGATGTTGGCTATGGGTTTCTTATATATGGCTTTGATTATGTTGAGGAATGTTCCCTCCAGTCCAATTCCCTCTGGGACTTTAAGCATTCAGAGCTGCTGGATTTTGTTGAAGGTTTTTTCTGTGTCAATTGAGATGATTGTATTTTGTCTTTCAGTCCATTTGTGTGTTTTATACTTATTGATTTACATATGTTGACCCATCCCTGAACCTCTGCAATGAATGCAGTTTGGTCATGATAGTTGATGCTTTTTATGTGATTTGCAGTATTTTGTTGAGAATTTTTGCATATATGTTCATTAATGAGATGGGTCTATAGTTCTCTTTTTTGGTTGTATCTTTGCCTAGGTTTGGTATTAGAGTGATTCTGGCTTCATAGAAGGAATCTGAGAGGTTTCCCTCTGCTCATAGCCTTCTGAACAGTTTTAGTAATAATGGTTGTAAGTTCTCTTTAAATGTTTTATAGAATTCCGCCTTGAAACCATCTGGACCTAGGTTTTTCTCTTTGGCTAGAGAGATAGCCTAGTGGTTAAGAGCACCGACTGCTCTTGCAGAGGACCCAGGTTCGATCCTCAGCACCCACATGGCAGCTAAGAACCATCTGTAACTCCAGTACCAGGAGAACTCCAGTTCCAGGGGAATCCAAAACCCTCTTCTGACCTCCACGGCATTGTACAACACGGGTGCACAAACCTACATGCAGACAGTACATTCATACACATACAAAAATTAAAAAAAAAATAAAAAAAGAAAGTTTACTATTACATTTTCAATTTCCTCACATATTATGCCTTTGTTTAAGCAGTCAATCTCTTCTTGGATAAGCTTTGTGATTTCCAGGATTTCAAATATTCATCCATTTCTCTTAGGTTTTCAAATTTAGTAGAGTATAGGTTTTTGAAGTATTCTCATACAATCTTTCCTCTGCCTGTTGTGATGTTTCCCTTTTCATCACAAATACTATTTATTTGAAGTTGCTCTTTCTTTTCATTAACTGGGCCAGGGGTCTATCAATCTTGTTTATCCTTTTAAAGAGCCAGGTTTGGGGTTCATTTATTCTTTGTATTGTTTACTTTGTTTCCATTTCATTGATTTCTGCTCTGATTTTCGTTATTTCTTCCTGTCTGTTGGGTTTAGGGTTCATTTGTTGTTGTCTCTCAAGTGCTATTAGCTGCAGTGTTAGATCATTTATTTGTACTCTTTCTGATTTTCTAATATAGGCACTGAGGGATATAAACTTCCCTCTTAGGACTGCTTTTTAAAGTATCCCATAGGTTTTGCTGTTATTTATTTATTTATTTATTTATTTATTTATTTATTTTGTTCAGTTCCAAGACTGTTTTTATTTTTTCTTTATTTCTTCCTTGACCCATTCATTATTCAGGAATGTGTTGTTTAGTTTCACTGTGTTCTTGTAGAGAGTGGGGCTTATTCTGGTGTTATATTGAGCTTTATTGCACAGTGGTCTGATAGAATGCATGAAATTCTTTCAATACTTTTGTATTTGTAGAGGTTTTTTTGGTTTCCCAGTATGTGGGCAATTTTGGAGAATGTTCCATGGAGTGCTGAGTAGAAAGAAAGTATTTTCTCTGGTGTTTGGGTGAAATATTCTGTAGATATCTGTGAGGTCCAGTTGGTGTATTGTAGTGTTCATTTCAGATGACTCTCTGCTTATTCTTTTTCTAGTTGAACCTATCTAATGAACTCAGTGGGGTATTGAAATTTCCCACTGTTAGTGTGCTGGGATCAATCCGTGACTTGAGGTCCTGTAGAAATGTGTATATAAAGTTCTTATAAATTTCGGTGCACCAGAATTTGGTGCTCATATATTCATGATTGTGAAATCTTCATGGTTAATTGATCCTTTGATAAGGATGCAGTACCCTCTTTGTCTTTTCTGATTAGTTTTGCTTTGAAGTCTATTTTGTCTGATATTAGAATAGAAACTTCTTCTTGCTTTTTGGTACCATTTGCTTGAAATATATTTTTCCATCCTTTCACTTTAAGTCAGTGCCTATCTTTGAGGGCAGGATGGGTTTCTTGTAGACAGCATATAGTCAGGTTCTCTTTCCTAATCCATTCTCCCAGTGTATGTCTTTTGATTGTGGAGTTTAGCCCATTAGTATTTAAAGTTATTATTGAGAGATGTGTGCTGCTTTCTTTTACCTTATGTTCTGTTTGCATTCTTAGCCTAGGTTTGTATTTCTACAGTTATACTTTTACTCATTTCTCTCTCTAGGTGTTAGGGGATAGTTGTTCCATTCCTCTGATCTTTGAATTGCTTCGAGTATTTTCTGAAGGGTTGGTTTCCTGGACATGAATTCTTTCATCAAAGATTTTGCTTTCCCCTTTAACTATAAATGACATTTGTACTGGATATAGTAATCTGGGTTGCCATCTATAGTGGCTTAGTACTGGTAATACAAGTTCTTCTGGTTTTCATCTTTTGCACTGAGAAGTCAGCTGTAATTCTGATGGGTTTTCCTTTATATATAACTTGTTTTTCTCAGGGCTGGAGGATGACCTAGTGGTTAAGAGCACTGACTGCTCTTGAAGAGGACCTGGGTTCAATTCCTAGCACCCACATGACAGCTAAGATCTGTCTTTAACTCCAGCTCCTGGGGAATCCGACATCCTCTTCTGATCTTCACAGTATTGCATGACACAGGTGTACAAACCTACATGCAGACAGTACATTCATACACATACATAAATAAATAAAATAAAATAAAAATGTAACTTGTTTTTCTCTTGCAACCTTCAGTAATTTGTCTTTGTTTTGGGCATCTAATGTTTTAACCATGATATGGTGTGGGGTATTCCTTTTCTGATCTTGTGTATTTGGTGTTCTATTTTCTTCTTGTATTTGTATGGGTTTGTCATTTTTCAGTTTGGTGTAATTTTCTTCATTATTCTGTTGAAGATCTGATCAGTACCTTTGTCGTGGAATTCTTCTTCCTCTATCCCTATGATGTGGAGGTTTGATCTTTTCATAGCATCCAATATTTCCCTATTGTTCCACTCTTGTGATTTTTTTTAAACTTGCATACTCCTTGTTTGAGCATTGCAGTTCTTCCACCTTGTTTACCAGTGTTGATATTCTACTTTCTGCTTCATCCAATCTGTTACTGAGGCTTTCTCCCATGTTTTCTAGCTGATTGAATGAGTGTGCAATTTCCTTTTTCACTTCATCCTGTGATTTCTTTAGTATTTCCACTTTCCCTTGGAGTTTGTCATTCTCTCCATCTAGATTCTTGATTCACTAATCAGTTTCCTGTCTCATTTCACCATGGAATCTTTTCAGTGTTTGCACTTAATTCCTGAGTTTATTATTCTCTCCCTTGATTTCTTTGAATGCGTCTATTATTGTTCTTTTAAGATTTGTGTCCTGAGTTATCTCCAGGGAGAACTCATTGTTGGAGTCTTCTGTTAGACTGCTAGATTTTGCTGGGGATTTATTATTTGCTTTCCGCATGTTGTTGATTTTCCTTTGCACTCTTAGCAAGTGGATTTGATTTGCTGTTTATAGTCTGATGCAAAGTTCAAGTGGTTCTTCTCTGTTCCTACTAGGAAGGCCACAAGGGGGTTGGCAGCACTGGTTTTGCCTGTCCAATACTGTCACGACTAAGGTGACTTTAGGGCCTAACCAAACCCAGTCTGGAAGTTGGAGCAGCTCCAGCGACCCTGAACCTGAAATGACTAGGCTGGGAAGGTCCTGGAACACACCTGCCAAGAAGCCAGGCCTGTCTCTCACCCTGCACAGGAAGTGACTTGGCTGGGATGGTCCTGCAACCCTGGACCTGTGCTGGAAATGACTGGGTTGAGATGGTCCTTGGACCCTGGGCTAGAAGCAACTGGGCTTCTTTGATGGTCTTGAATACACTCAATGCTTTTAACTGCTAAGCCATTGCTCTAACCCCAAGTTTTAAGATTTTTATTTATTTTCTATCTACTTTGATTATAAAATGTACAATTTTTAATTTAGAATTGATTTTATCATCTTTAAGGTACCTATCAATAGATTAGTAAATTGAGAAAAATGAGGCCAGTCTAGGTAACATATGCCTGTTTTCTCAGTACATAAGCATCTGATAGACAAGGCTAGGGACCTTGAGATCAGCAAACCTCTACCTCAAATAAATCTCTTTAAAAACATTTATTAATGGCAGGATATGTGAATTTTTCTTTTTATGTAAATATCTATATGTCTTTCCACTTATTTTAAGTACTTTGAATAAACATTTTCCATTGGAGACAGAATATAACCTCCTTATAACTTATTGCAGTAAATTGTTTATTATAAGTATGTATTTATTCATATTTTACAAAATGAGAAATTGAGGCACAGAGAGAAGTTGGGTTTCTTTCTGAAAACCATGCAGTGAGTAGCAAAGCAGGGGGCACATACAGGCTTCTGAATCAACAGTCCATTATGCTGCCTTCCAGGTACACAGCCATTATGTTTGGCGCTCTAGATTTTAGTGAAAATACATCTCTTTAACATTCATGGTTTTAAACATCTTTAGATAGGAGATGGGGCTGGAGAGATGACTCAGCCTTTAATTGCAATGGATGCTCTTGCAGCAGACTCCAGTTCAGTTCCCAGTACCCACATGGCAGCTAACAAGTGTCCTTACTTCAGTTACAGGAGATCTGACACACTCTTCTGACCTCTGCAGGTATTGCACAATATGGGTGCACTTGCATGCAGGCAGGCAATATACTGATACATGTAAGATAAAAATAGTAAGTAAAAAAAAAATTAAAAAGATATTTAGTTAGGAGAAAATACTGTGCGAGAGATAAATATGTTAATTATTAATCAGCAAAATGAGAAAAGTTACTATCTAAATTGTTTTGTCATTTTGTGAACACATCACTCTGATTTGTAAATTAAAGGCAGATCGTACATGCATAGCCTGTGTTAAATTCTGTACCAGTACAACATGTTATGTTTGGAGCTCTTCTTTCCTCACACCCTAAGTCTCTTTGCCTAGCTCTTAACCTTTCTCATTTTAGTCTTCCAAACTCATGAGCCCACTGCATGTGTTGTGTTTGAGCATGGGTCTAAATATATTCTTAATGCCCCTGGAGGTTCTGGCATCTATTTCTTCACTTCCTCCTATTTCTTCAATCCTCAGTCCTCTATAACCTAAGTTATTCACCATAGATTCACTCGTAAGCTATTTTACTAAAATCACAGAGAACTCTCAGGTTTAATACATTAAGAATTGCCTTTCCTCAGCTCATGTGTTTTTTCAGTTGCTTTCTGCCTGCTGAGCATTTATTTTATACTAGTTTATTTAGAGGTTCCCAAGATACAGCTAGGATTTCCTCCTTCCTTTCTGACTGTTTATTGGTCTCTGTTATAGATTCATGTATTTTTTGTGCTTATTAAATGTATTCAAGATGTAGATCTAAGCTCGGTTATTCTCTCAATCAATTTTATCAATTTAGGTAATGGCAAGCACATACAAAGCTTCAATTATACACCATCTACTGATGGATTAGAAATTTTTAATCAAAAGCCTGACCTTTGAATACAAACCTCAGATCCATATTTAATGAGCTCCATAGGCACATTTAATATGTTGTCTTGGAAGTCTCAAAGCCAAATCATTTTAATATTTGTTTACAGCCACATACATGAGCTTCCATTTTTTTGCATCTTACTGTTGTGAAATTTTGTAAAAACAAGTATGACATAGGGTGTTTACTCATATGTTTCTGAGGGTCACTCCCTATCTATAATCAATTATCCAGTTCACCCTATTTTTTCCCTAAATATATCTCAAGTCCAGATGAAAATCAAGGCATTCTCTTATACAAGTCATTTTATTGGGCTCAGATCTCACCTTCAAACTTATCTACAATATCCTATTAATGATGATAACAGGAGATGGAAATTGTTCAGGTAGAAGAGGAACCCTAAATCAGAGGCTCTGCTAAAGTCTTTGCTGGAATCTAGAACTACCAGAAGAGAGCTCTGTTTCCTGGTTTATTATTACATCTTCTAAATGAGCAGCCATGATTGGAATTTGACCTAGATTGGAGGGATGGCCATGGACACCTTATGGATGGACCAGCTGGACAGACTACCTCCCCATGCCACACCCCAACTCCCATCATCAGTCTCATTAAAAAAAATGACTGTCAGCTGGAAGGTATGCCATTTCCAGGGAAGTGCTTCTTCTATATAGGAGTTTTATGTGGCCATGATCATTCTGCACCCTAACTAAGCCTACCCGATGCAAGGCAGAGAAAACCTTCATAAAACTCAGAGCCCACATCACTATGAGATAACAGAAGCATTATCTACAATAATTTTCTTATTTGAAACATTTGCCATGAAATTGTGTGTTCTCTAAGTAGAACTTTTGGGTTTGTTATATGACCTCCTTTGATTACTTACATCTTATTTGCATACTATCAAATGCTACACAAGGACAGACTCTAAAACTTGTGTTCTATTCCTTTTATGATTTTTCAGCACTCTGCCATACATAACATGTTTAGAAGCACACCCCAGCCCACCAGATGATGACTCACTTGCAGCCTTGTCCACCCTGTGGTGTCAGGCAGCAGAAGACTGCCTTTCTGATGTTGAGCCATGCGACTGAATAGATATGGACAGCAGATAAGCAAGCCAGCTCAGCTGAGTCCAGGGTGGATGTCTGATCCACAGAATAATGAGAAATTTAAATGTTTTATGCCATATGAAGAATATGTGTTGATCAATAAATCCAGATCCAGTCTTCTAAGCTTTTCCTGTTCTGCATATTATTTTGTAGAGCAATCTCATCACACGTGCATAATTAGATAGCTGTCAATCACATATAGAATATCAGAAACACATGAAGACATTGAAATAAAAACCAGCATATTCTGGCATCTAACAAAATCTTCAATTTAATCTGTTGCCCCCACCACCTTGTCTCTACATAAAAACACACTTCTTTCATGGATGTGTTCTTTAGTGCTGACATGCCATGGCCCCTGCTCATTCTGACATTTCCCTAAACTGATCTCTCCAAGTTGTCTTTCTACATATTTCATCATTTTTTACCCTTCACATTTAGGTAAGTTATTACTGTTGTGGGAAAGATTATACTGACCCCACTGCCAAAGTTTTCTTTGTATATTAATACAATAATGTCTATGTCCTTATCAAGCCATTTCATTCATATATTTTTATGGATTTGTTTAATATCTCTGCTTTCTTAGGACAATGTTAACTCTAGAACAAATGGAATTTTTCCTTCCCACTTTCCTATTTTCCTTGATTAACATTATGTCTGGAAGTTAGAAAATAATAAATAATTGTAGAAGGAAAGGATGGCAAATGAAATAAATAGTATGAGACATGTTCATAATATTCAGAATCTAGAAGTTCTTCACTATCAGAGTAACTAATACAATCTTGTGAAATTTTCATGATTCTGTATCATGAAAATTGCACGTTGGTAAAATTTAGTATGTTTAAGAATCAATTGAGTAGTGAATTAAGCTGTCAATTGAATGGCTGATCTGTTATAACTTAGAATGAGATGAGGTAAGGAAGCTCTGGGATATTACCTACAAGCTTGCAATTTTAGTAGGACTCTGGTTGATTTAAAGGCACTAGTTTCATAGAATTTACTTTGATAGATAATGTCTATTGAATTTTACCTACTCACTTAAAATTAAATTATGTTTTATCTATTTCATTTAGAATATTTCCAGTTACTATTGAAATGTACTCAGGAACTATGAATTGATTTTAATATTAGTCTAAGGAAACCACAAATTTGAAAATAAATATGTGCTGGAAACCATAATAAAAAAAGCAAAATAGCTATTACTCTTCACAACAGAGGCATTTTGATTATTTTCCATTTGACTTATTTATTCTATTTTTCTGTTGTCACTGTTAACTGTCAGTTAATTGCATGTAAAGAGACAGAATATCTTTTGTTCTAAGACTCAGGAAATCTACTATTTTTAAAAAAGTATATGCAGATTGATCCAATCAAGATGTGAAAAGGCCTTTTAAGCCTTTTCTACTTCAATTGACAATTTGTGACTCAATGTCCTGAAACAAATTCTGATCAAGGTAAGCCTAACATTAGTGAATAATTTAGTCCCTTGTACCCAAATTTGAAAACTGTCAACAAAAAAGAGATTCTTTTAAATTTATTAACACTGAATATATGAGCTTGACTAAATTCACTAAACTAAAATCTCTGGCATTCGCTCTCAGAATATACATGGGTATCAACTCCAAATAATCAAGAGAAATTTTTCAGAAATCCAAGTGATATTTGTTTTCTCCGTGAAGGAATCCCCGGCCCCAAAATAAAGATGCTATGAAAAATTAATTGACATTTTCTCAAATTTCCTCACTTAAGTCTCAGTGTATTTTTCTTCTTCAATCATTTTATGTAGTATAGCTTAAGAGATGAAGAAATAAATGGCTGAATTCCACAAACAGTTATATTTCATTTCCATATTTTCCAAAGGGAAGAACAGGAAAGTAGGTATTTTAATTATCATTAGACATTTCAGAAGCCAGTCCTCAGAGTGCCCTCTTATGGAGATAGGCCTGGCGTGGCTTACATCCCACAGAAATTTCTTTTTCAATCTGTTTCTAATCTGGTAGGCTCAGATAGAAATGCTGCACATAATTCCTTCTCACAAACCAGCCCAGATACATTTCCTCTTACCATTAATCTAAACATATATATATATATATATATATATATATATGTTATGAAGGAAAAAGTAGTTTTCTCCCCTTGTTCATAGTCTTCATTTAGTCATACATATCCATAATATATTTTTATAATAATTTTTTAATGTATTTATTTTCTATGTGTATGAATGTACTGTCTGCATGTAGGTTTGTGCACCCGTGTCGTGCAATGCCATGGAGGTCAGAAGAGGGCATCAGATTCCCCTGGAACTGGAGTTAAAGACAGTTCTCAGCTGCCATGTGGGTGCTGGGGATTGAACCTGTGTCCTCTGCAAGAGCAGTTGGTGCTCTTAACTGCCAGGCCATCTCTCCAGCCCGCCAGAATATATTTTTAAATAATTTTTTAGATCTTTTAAATTCTTCAATCGCATAACTACTTAGCCAGTGTTATAATCTGATATGGAGTATCTGAAAACTCTAAAAATTTAAAAAATCACAAATTTCAGACCCTTGGGGTCTCATCCTATTCTTACTTAGGGTTGCCCATCAATTATTATATTCAATGTTAATCAGAATTTATGGGTAAAATCTATGAAGTCCTATGCATTATAATCTCCTTCCTTGTATACAAAATTTGGTTTTACATGCTGTCAAGGACCACAGAATATTTTAATAGTCTACGCCAGTTTTCTGTATTCTAGCAAAAGATAGGATAGCAGTAGTCCCATAGGAAAGAGTAGACTGGGCTCAGTGAAACTTCTGGGTATGCTGGGCTGTGCTAGTGTTAGAGAGCCCCAGTACTACACAGTTCAAGTCTTTCCTAATTGATAGTCAACATGGTGGCCCTTTGGTTTGAAGGGAGTTACTTCTACACTTATCACTGCTATTTGCTCTTGCAAGATCCATGTAAAGACATCTTGGAAGGCATATACCTTTTATTCTTTTTTTTTTTTTTTAAGATTTTTTTATTTTATTTTATTTATTTCGGTATGTGTATCAATGTACTATCTGCATGCAGGTTTGTGCACCCGTGTCGTGCAATGCCGCGGAGGTCAGAAGAGGGTCTCGGATTCCCCTGGAACTGGAGTTCTCCTGGAATTGGAGTTTCAGACGGCTCTCGGCCGCCATGTGGGTGCTGGGGATCGAACCCGGGTCCTCTGTAAGAGCGGTCGGCGCTCTTAACCGCTAGGCCATCTCTCCAGCCCATACCTTTTATTCTTTATTCAGAACATATGCAAGAGTCATGAGATTCATGAGGATAATTCTTCAACATTTAAATTCTGTATTTTCCACACCTGAAAGAGTATGAGTCAGTAAGTTTTGAAAACTCTTATGTAACTTAGGAATTCCTGAATCTTATTGCTGACAAAAGTCTTGAAAGCATGATGTATTTGTGTTTGGGGGAAATAAAAGGAATAGCTACATTGGTACAATTTTCAATTTAACATATAGAAGGCATAATAATATAAAATATACCAGAGCAAATTATTCTTAGATTATAATGTTAGCTTTTTAAAACAAATGATCCTGTTTATAAAAATTATTGTATCGTGCCATTATTTTTTAAAAAACAACACCAATTTCTTAGGAATTTTGAATATTCCTATGGGAAGAAGGAATATTTTTCCCAGAGTTACCAATTAGTAAATATTTTAAAAGAATATTCCTAGGTTATTGACATGTAAACTTCTGTTTTCACTTACTTACTTTATTTATTTATTTATTTATTTATTTATTTATTTATTTATATTTTTGAGACCGGTTGCTCCTGCAACTTCAGCTGGCCTGGAACTCACTATGTAGACCAGGCTGGCCTTGAACTCACAGACATCTGCCTGCGTCTGCCTCTCAAGTGCTAGTCTTAAAGGTGTATGCCACCACTCTTGGCCCCTTATCCATTTTTTTTACAGCAAACATATACACAGAAATTAACCTGCAAATTGGTTTCATATGAAGGATGCTTGTACTCATGGATTATCACTTATAGCTAAAAAATGAAAAAAAAACTGAGAGAATGATGCAGGACAGTTATGGCAGAATGCATGATCTGGGATGGGGTGGGGGTGGGAGGGAAGGGAAAGGGAAATATGCCTGAACTGAATTGGAAAATGATGTATGAAATGCACAAAGCATCAATAAAAAATGTTAAAAAAAAAAGAAATTAACCTTCTTTCCTTTTGGTTATGGCCAATGCCATCACTAAGATCTTGTTCTGAAGACAGCTTTTGGAATTATAGACTAATACCTTTCTGTGAGTCTAGTTCTAATCTTTAACTAGATGAGTGTCTTTGAATACATCACACAGGATTCAGAATTTAGCACCAAATAGGATGATGAGGCCTGTTAGCCTTTTGTACTGCAGAGAAAAGAATGAGCAGACCAACTTCTTGAAGAATATTTTCAGTACAGTTACTCTCATGATATGAATAATATTTTGTGTTTGTGTTATTTATGATTTAGAAAAATAATATACACAGAGAACAAACTCTAATAAGTAATTCATTTTCACATTATAATTACTTCTTTCTTAAAAACTTCTCTGTGAAGAACCTCCCTATTTCTCTCTTCCTTTCTTCTGTTTCTACTCTCTCTTTTTTTTCCAGAGCAACTAGTGTAAGAAATGAGTTTGTGTTTGATTTTAGGACTAATAAGAATTATTTTCCTCCAATGGAGAAGGCTTCTGTGTGATTATTTTGTATGGAAATTGTTATTCATGGTCCTTACATGCCTTTTATTTCAGAGTTCAGTTGCTTGTTGAAAAAAAAAAATCACTCAGGGCATGGCTGCAGAGATGGCTGAACAGTAAAGAGCACTCACTGTTCTTGAAAAGGACCCAGGTTTGATTCTGAGCATCTGTAGGGTGGTAAAATAATTTGAGTTCCAGGGCATCTAATGCCTTATACTGACCTCCATGGGCACTACAAGACATGGTGGGTTACACACATGCAGACAATACACTCATACACATAAAATAAAAATAATTAAAAAAATAAAAACTCAGTAGGTAAATAAACTATAGGTCAGTGATTCTCTGCCTGGTGCTGGACCATAGAATATTCTGGGGAGAATGTGAAGAGAAACTGTTGAATACTATTTGTTCCAGAGGAGTGAATAAAGATTTACTTTTTAAACAACTTTGTATTTTATTGTTTTAAGGCAGCATCTCCCCTGTAGGCACAGCGCCTGGAACTCTATAGGTAGACCAAGCTGGCCTAGAAATTCTAGAGAAGCCCCTGTCTCTGTCTCCTGAGTACTGGGATTAAAGTTGTGTACCACAACTAGCTTTAAATAACTTTTGTTGCTGTCTTAAAAGGTGAAACAGTCAGAAGGAAGCAAACTTACCTTTACTTTTATGCATTCACAAAGAAATGGGATTCAATTATTTTTAAGATAAACCTTGGATATGGTTTGTAGGTGGAAAGGCCTCTCCTTCAGATTCTACTAGGATGAATATTCTTTGTTCCAATCTTGTCTTACTACTTCTGTCATAATTGCATGGCAAATCCAGAAGCATGTGTCCCCAGTCAGTACTAGAGTCCTTGGATCAAATCTGCCCCTAAAGCAGAATACTTTTTTTTTTCCAACTAAACAATCACTGTTTTAAACAGCTGTTTAAGTACCCATGCTAGGAAAGCTTTACCACTGATCTATGCCCTCAGACCCTAAACAATTAGGAATTTCTATCATTTTAAATTTTCTTGATATAGTCTTAGTGTTTTTATGTTTCTTTGTCAAAGTTATTACCCTGAAACTGTAGCATAGAATTCCAGACTTCTTTTGAGATCAACCTTGAAATCTGAACATAGCAGATGCTTAAATTAACAAATGAGCCACAGGAACCTCATTGACTATTCTTAGTTGACTCCTGCCTATGTCATATCCACCACAACCACGGCTCTTAAGGAATTTAAAGGAAAGGAAATTCTGGGTGATTTTGAAGTTAACAAAGGTTAAAGCTCCCATTTGAAAATAAATCATTTTGCTTTAATGCAGATACAATGTATAAATATATCTCTGTACATTTGATATGGAATATAGGTGGTTGCAGTTGTTCTCAGCATATAAACATGTAGCACAACACAAAATGAAAATAAATTCTGGATTAATTTATCTATATTATTAGTACTCGACTCACATTTTGGGTAAATTCTGATTGTTTTTTAAGTTTCAATTATTTAAATTTTTCCAAATTTGTTTTAACTCTGTTAAATTCTTTTTTTTTTATTTTATTTATTTATTCATTTATTTTTATTTTTTAGCGGGATTTTCTTGTAACCCTAGCCTTCCTGGAACTTGCTCTGTAGGCCTTTCTGGGCTGCATCTTACATAGATCTTCCTGCCTCCAGTGTCAACATATCCAGCTTAATTCTGTAAACAAAAAAAAATTAACAGTCACTATTATTTACTTAACATGTAAGTATTTATGCCTAAAGAAATTAGCACTAAGAATGTCCCATGATTTTAGTTTGGGGGCAACTGCTCTAAACAAATGGAAGGGTCCAGGCTTGGTGGCACATGCCTTTAGTACCAGAGATCTGGAAGAGGTGGATCTCTGTGAGATCAAGGTCAGCAAGTTCTAAATATAGAGTTTCAAGTGCTGCAGTTAGAGGGACACTTTGTCTAAAAGTAAAGGAGGAGGGAAGGAATAAACTTCAAAGATAAGTGAGATATTTCAATTAAATTAATTTAATAAACTTAAAGCTTAGAGCAAGCAGGAGTTACTTGCAAAATAGTTAAATTCCTATCTGATAATGTGCATACTCTTGGCTTTTACATTTCTAAAAAGAATAGGAAGCACATGCAAACATACAATCATGTTTTATGTGGTTAGGTAGTAGTCACATAAGTTATGTATTAAGAAATAAGTGTCATGAAATAAAATATTTTATGAATATATACAGAGTAAATTATGTTGTTAAATTTAATTCTGCAATCTCATGCCAGCGAAAGTGCTCACAGGAAATATACATTTGAGCATAAAATTGTTATACAACTAATTTATTATTTAGAAGAATTATTCAGAGGTTGAAGAGTAGTGCATTACATTGCAAACTATTATTTGATCATTGGGAAACATTCTACTTTACTAGTTTTATAAAAATAATAATTGCAGTGCATGGGTGTACTACCACAAGTGGTTCTGATGGCATTATTTTTTAGATATGCTCAATTCTCACACTAATAATTTTAGCCATGGAAATTTTCCAAATAAGTATATGTGGTACATATGTATTTTTCTAAAGGACTATTTTATAATAGTGATTAATTTTATTAAGGATGAAATATGTTTGTGTGGCTACTAGCTAACAAAAATAGTACCATACTTACATTTTATTATTTATTCCAGTGGTGTGAGAATACAAATAACAGAAGATTAACAAATTAAAAAAAGTGCTACTGATATAAACTATAAAGTCTAATGTGCTATTACAGAGATGGGCAGTGAAGCATGGCCTAAAGTTGGGTGCATTCATGCAGACCCAAGAAAGTCTCCCTAATGACCAGGAAGATAAAATCTCAAAGTTGTGAATATTTATTTATTTATTTATTTTTAATTAATTAATTTTTATATGTGTGAGTGTACTGTCTGCCTGTAGGTTGGTGCACCCGTGTTGTGCGATGCTACAGAGGTCAGAAGAGAGTGTTGGATTCTCCTGGAACTGGAGTTAAAGATGGTTCTTAGCTACCATCTGGGTACTGGGAATCGAACCTGGGTCCTCTGCAAGAGCAGTCGGTGCTCTTAACCACTGAGCCATCCCTCCAGCCCCAAAGTTGTGAATATTTAACAGAATTCAAGATAGAGAAAGCTTCTTGGTAAAAGACATGGTAGTACTTAAGTAAGAGGGTAAAGTCTGATGGGAATGAAGTCTACTGGTCTAGAGGGATAAAAGAGAAAAGACAGCATAAATCAGAGAGCCATTGAGTCCATGAAGAACCATGTAGAAGGTTGGTATGTTGATATTTCTGTTTTGGTTTGGAATAGAAATGCACTAGATAAAACAGAGAGCCAGTGAGTCCATGAAGAACAATGTGGAAGGTTGGTATGTTGATATTTCTGTTTTGGTTTGGAATAGAAATGCACTTGGGGGGGTGGGTTTGAATCCCCTAGGAGTTTACTGGTGGAGTTCCAAATTATAAAGAACTTTTGCCTATAAGTGGGATATATGCAAGGAGAAAGGCAGTAAGTCCCTGTTGTCGAAGACCTGGTGTGAGCATGAAAAATGTTATGAGACGTCACTTGCTAGCATACAACTGGCCTCTGAAATGCTAGAGAGCGTTATCAAAGGCCACTAAAGCAATACAGCAAAATATTGGTCTCCCTGAGACAAGCAAGACTCCTCCATCAATATCAGCTACAACTCAACAGCCTGGAGATACTCTGCAACAGTGGCAGCCAAGTGTTTATATATATCCCAAATATATTTGGCTATTAGCTCTCTCCTTGGAGGAATAACTCACAGCGGATGCCACAAGTTTATGTCCTCTAGAGGTTAGGAGATGTTATAAGCCACAATAAGTACTTGTCACCCTTTATAGAGAAACCACAGTTTGCGGATTAGCATACCATCCAAGCATCTGTGTCTATGCTCACAGCTTAGCTTGACATAATAATTGGTACTGCTTAAATGCCTGTACATCCAATAGCTTGTGCTTTGTTAGTATGACTAAAAAGGGTATCACTGGAAAAGCTGTCAACCCATGAAGGGAAACAACCTGAACAGACTGGAGTCCAAAATGACAACTCCAAAGAAATTAGACTGTTTTCTTCTCACCCACTTGTGCCCCTTTCCCAAAGCCCAGGGAACAAACTGCGGAAGAGGAGGCGTGGTAGATTGTAAGGGCTGCGGAGAGATAGGGGTGAATCATGAGACTACAGGAATATAGTCTGGACTCCTGATTGATCAACATGCCTGTGCATACAAGCTTCTCCAACTGGACTATGGAAACCTTGGGTTGTTCAAAATTTGGACATAGATACTTGCAAAATGCACCAATTACCTAATTGTATGACATACTGAGTAATATCAATGTTATCTGCAAACAACTGTGTCATTATATTGTAGAATCCCTTAAAAATAAAAAAAATAAATAAATTAAAAAAAAAAGAAATGCACTTGGGAATTCCATGAAAACAGCATAGAAAGCTTTGTGCCCTCCTTACCTAGAAATGTTAGAATATGAGAAATCTTACGAGAGTCCACATTATTAAAATCTCATCAGGAGATCTCCCAAGACCACCTGAAGCACAGGTAGGTAGGAGCTGGGTGCTTCAGCAAGGCGGATTGTTGTTTGATTTAATTTAGTTGTCTTTGGCTTGATTGGCTTTTGTAGGTAGGAGCTGGGTGCTTCAGAGGGTGGATAGTTGTTTGATTTAATGTAGTTGTCTTTGGCTTGATTGGCTTTTGTGACTGTGGGGGTGAAGTTATCCTCCCAGGTGGTATAAAAGGTGGGTTTGTGTGAGTCTTGAGATCGGAGATCTCCCAAGACCACCCGAAGCACAGGTCCTGGGGCACAGGCTAAAGAGCCTCCCCCCCACCAGCTGGGATTACCAAAGGAAGGAAGGAGTGTCCAACAAGTGGATTCTTTGGAGAACCATCAGAACAGAAACGGAAGAGTAAGTTGGACATCCAATAGAAAGCCTAAAGCAAGGAGTAAAGGAAAAACACAAATAAATCAAACAAACAATGAAGGCATCTGAAGGAGGCAAGCAAAGCAAGCCTTCAACGCAGTGAAGAGGCACTTGGGTATCACAGTGGAATACAGGCAAGGAGAAGCCCATATGCCAGGAACATGAAGAAGAGACAACATGGGAAAGGTCTAGTACAATCCCACACCAAGGTCTACCAACCCTGTGGAAGATTCCCACAGTGGGATCGCCCTGGAGATAGCCCAGGACACAGATATCAGAAGTATAATTGTGAACATACTTAAAGAAGTACAAGATTATAAAGATCAAATCAAAGAATTAAGAAAAGAGAATGAGGAACTCAAGAAGGTCCATTGCTGTGACAAAATACTCTGACCAACACCAACTTGGGGAGGAAAAGATTTATTCAGCTTACATCTCCTGGGTCACATTTCATCACTTAGGGAGCCCAAGGCAGGGACTCAGGGCAGGAACCTGGAGGCAGGAGCTGAAGCACAGGCCACAGGAGGAATGCTGTTCACTGGCTTGCTCCCCTGGCTCATGACCAGCCTGCCCTCTTATACTGTACACACCAACCTGCCCAGGGTGGCACCACTCATTGTGGACCGGGCCCTCCCACACTGCTTGACCATCAAGACAATACTCCACAGATGTGGCCACAGGCCAATCCAATGGAGCCAGTTCCCCAATTGAGGCTCCCTCAACCCAGGTGCGTCAAGTTGACACTAAAGCTATCCAGCACACTCTGGAAGGAAGTAGAAACACTAAAAAGATCCCATGCTGAAAAAGATAAGGAAACCAACTAGCGAAGCAAAGAGCTACAGGAAGAGATTGAGAAGCTCCAAAAGGAAGTAGAAATACAAAAGAAATCAGAAGAGGAAATGAAAAAGGAAATCAAACACTCATCCAATCAAGAGGAAAGGAATGGAAAAAGCCTCAGAAGCAGAATGGAGGAAGCAGAACAAAGAATATCAGACCTGGAAGATAACACAGAACAACTAAAAACCTCAAGTAAAGATTATGAAGAATTAAAAAATACACAAAAGTGGAACAAGCAGGAACTGTGGGACACTATGAAAAGATCAAACCTCCGCATCATAGGAATAAAGAAAGGAGAAGAATCCCAAGAGAATGGTGTTGATCAGATCTTCAACAGAATAATAGATGAAAATTTCCCCAAACTAAAAAAAGACAAACCAATACAACAAATACAAGAAGCACATAGAACTCCAAACAAACAAGATCAGAAAAGAAACTCTCCATGCCTCATCATAGTTAAAATGCTAGATACACAAAACAAAGACAAAATCCTTAAAGCCATAAGAGAAAAACAAGAAGTGACCTATAAGGGGAAACCTATCAGAATTATAACTGAGTTAGTGCAAACTATGAAAGCAAGAAGAACCTGGAACAAAGCATTCCTAGTGTTAAAAGACAATAGATGCTGACCCAGGTTACTATACCCAGCAAAAATGTGGATTATAGTTGGAGAGAAAAAACCTTCCATGACATAAACAAGATGAAAGAATACATGTGCGAAAATCAACTCCTCAGAGAATACTTGAAGCAGTTCAAAGGACAGAAGAGAGGAGCAACCATCCCCAGACACCTGGAAAGAGAAATCAATAAAAGCATAATTGTAGAAGTAGAAACCTAAACCAAAACTGCAAATGGATAATAAGGCAAAAGGAAGAAACACAAACCTATCAGACATAACCTTAAATATTAAATGGACTAAATTCCCCAATCAAAAGACATAGACTAGAGGATTGGGTTAGGAAACAGAACCCATCGATATGCTGTTTAAAAAAACACATCATACCTTCAAGGACAGGCACCACCTTAATGTGAAAGGATGGAAAAAATATTCCAAGAAAATGGTACCAAAAAGAAAGCAGGTGTTGCTATTCTACTATCAGACAAAATACACTTCGAAGTAAAATAAATCAAAAGAGACAAAGAAGGTCATTGCATTTTTATCAAAGGAACAATTCACCAAGAAGATTTCACAATTATGAATATATATGCACCAAACTCTGGTGCACCAAACTTTATAAAGTCAATTCTCCAGGACCACAAGTCACACACTAACCCCAGTACACTCATAGTAGGGGACTTCAATACCCCACTGAGCCCCTTGGACAGCTCAACAGGACAAAAAATAAATAGAGAGACATCTGAACTGAATGATATGATACACCAATGGACCTCACAGATATCTACCGAATATTCCACCCTAATACCAGAGAATACACATTCTACTCAACGCCCCACGGAACATTCTCCAAAATCAACCGCATACTGGGACACAGAAGAAACCTCCACATATACAAAAAGATTGAAATAACTTCATGCATTCTATCAGACAACAGTGCAATAAAGCTCAACATCAGCACCAGGATAAGCCCTACTACCTACAAGAACACTTGGAGACTAAAAACACACTCTTGAATAATGAATGCATCAAGGACGAGATAAAGAAAGAAATAAAAGCATTCCTGGAAGTGAATGACAATGACAATACAACACAACAAAACCTATGAGATGCCTTAAAAGCAGTACTAAGAGGGAAATTTATAGCCCTATGTGCCTACATTAGAAAAACAGAAAGAGCATAAGTGAAAGATCTAACACTGCAGCTAAAATCACTTGAATGGCAACAACAGATGAACCCTAAATGCAACAGACAGGAAGAAATAACAAAAACCAGAGCAGAAATCAATGAAATAGAAACAAAGAAAACAATACAAAAAAAAAAATCAATGAATCCAAAAGTTGGTTCTTTGAAAGAATAAACAAGATAGACAGACCTCTAGACCAGTTAACCAAAAGAAAGAAGGAACAACTCCAAATCAATACAATCTGTGATGAAAAGGGAAATATCACAACAGACAAGGAAAAGATCCAGAAAATCATATGGGAATACTTCAAAAACCTATACTCTACCAAGTTTGAAAATCTAGAAATGGATGAATATCTGATATCCTGGGACTCACCAAAGCTCAACCAAGAAGAGATCGACAGCTTAAGCAGACCCATAATACATGAAGAAATTGAAGATGTAATAAGAAACCTCCCAACTAAAAAAAGCACAGGCCCAGACAGTTTCATGGCAGAATTCTATAAAACATGACAAAAAGACCTACAACCATTATTACTGAAATTGTTTAGAAGGATACAGACGGGATCCTCCCAAATTTCTTCTATGAAGCCAGCATCACTCTATTACCAAAACCAGGGAAAGATACAGCCAAAAAGGAGAACAATAGACCCATCTCACTAATGAAGACAGATGCCAAAATTCTAAACAGGATACTGGGCAAATCACATACAGACTCACATCAAGAAGACCATCCATCATGACTAAGTTGGATTCATACATGCAGGAATGGTTCAACATATGAAAATCAATAAACATCATCAATCATATAAATGGACTGAAAGACAAAAACCACACCATCATCTCAATTGATGCAGAAAAATCCTTTGACAAAATCCAGCATCCCTTCATGCTTAAAGTCCTAGAGAGAATAGGATTGGAGAGATCATTCCTCAATGTAATCAAAACCATATCATCTTAAATGGGGAAATGACAGAAACATTCAATTTAAAGGTAGGAACTCGGCAAGGCTGCCCCCTGTCACCACTCCCCTTCAACATAGTGCTTGAAACACCCCCTAAGGCAATAAGGCAAGAAAAGGAAATTAAAGGAGTACTAATTGGAAAAGAGGAAGTCAAGCTATCCCTATTTGCTGATATTTGTTACTTAAGGGATGCTACAAACTCCACCAGAAAACTCCTAGAAATGATCAACAGCTTCAGCAAAGTGGCAGGATACAAAATTAACCTAAAAAAATCAGTACACTTTCTTTACACCAACAAGCAACTGGAGAAGGAATTCAAGAAGACCTTCCCACTCACAATAGCTTCAAAAATAATAAAATACCTAGGAACAAACCTAACCAAAGACACTGAAGATCTCTACAAGAAAAATTTAAACCCTTAAAGAAAGAATTTGAAGAAGACATCAGAAGGTGGAAAAACCTCCCATGTTCATGGGAAAAAAACTTTGTAAAAATGTCTATTCTACCCAAACTCTTGTATAGATTTAATGCAATCCCAATTAAAATCCACAAGAGTTTCTTCACAGGCTTGGAAAAAAAAGTCCTTAAATTCATTTGGAAAAACAAAAGACCCCAAATAGTCAAAACAACCCTGAGTGAAAAGAGCAATAGAGGGTGGATCTCTATACCAGACTTCAAACTATACTAAAGGGCTACAGTCATACAAACAGCCTGGCACTGGCAAAAAAAAAAAAAAACAGACCTGTTGACCAATGGAACAAAACTGAAGATCCAAACTTGAGCACACACAATTTCAGCCATCTCATATTTGACAAGGAGGCCAAGTAGTCATGATGGAGCAAAGACAGCATCTTCAGCAAGTGGTGTTGGCAAAACTGGATCACCACTTGTAGAAGAAAGAAATTAAACTCCTACCTCTTGTCCTGTACATAAGTCAACTCCAGATGGATTAAAGACCTCATCATGAAACCCCAACTCTGATGGCAATAGAAGAAAAAGTTGGCAGCAGACTACAAGACATAGGTGTAGGAAAAGACTTCCTAAATCAGACAGCAGCTGTGCAAGAATTAAGGTGGAAAATTGACAAATGGGACCTCATAAAACTCAAAAGTTTCTGTACATCAAAAGGAAGTGAAGAGAAATCCCACAGAGTGGGAGGAAACCTTCACTGCAGAAACATCTTACAAAGCATTGATTTCCAGAATATATAAACTACTCAAAAACCAAAGAAGAAAGAAAACAAATGACCCACTAAATAGAGGGAGAAAAGAGCTGAACAGAGACTTCACAAGTGAGGAATTAGAGATGGCTGAGAAACACCTTGAGAAGTGTTCAACATCACTAATCATTAAGGAAATACAAATCACAGCCACGTTAAGATATCATCTTACACCAATAAGACTGGCAAGGATCAAGAAAACAAATGATACCAAGTGCTGGAGTGGTTGTGGGGAAAGAGGAACACTCATCCACTGCTGGTGGGAATGTAAATGAACTTGCCACCCGACCCAGCCATACCACTCCTGGGCATGTACCCACAAGACTCACCCCACCTCAGAGATACATGCACAGCCATGTTTATTTCAGCTCTCTTCACAATAGCAAAGAGCTAGAACCAACCCAAATGCCCCTCAACTGATGAGTGGATAGAGAAAATGTGGTACATCTACACAATGGAATTCTATGTAGCAGTAAAGAAAGATGACATCATGAGCTTTGCAGGAAAATGGCTGGAGCTAGAAGATATCATGCTGAGTGAAGTAACACAGTCCCAGATAAACAAATGATGAATGGTATCCCTCATCTGTGGATGCTAGTGCCAATTACTTAGTTGTAAGTATTTCTTGTACACAGCCCCTAGGGCTCTTGTCCAAGTAGTTGGGAGTGATGCATATTGGAATCTACAACAACAACAATAACAACAACAACAATGACAGAAAGGACTGCATCAAAGAACTGACCGAAATGGTGAATTTCTGCTCAAAACAGTCAACTTCCACATGGAGAATTTTGAGAAAGACTGAGAAAGAGATGAAAAGCATTTTTGGCAAAATGCATGAGCTGTGCTGGGGTGGAGGGATGGGTGGGGGACACGGGTCTAGATTTGATTAATAACATAATCTTGTAATATATATATATATATACATATATATATATTACAAGATTATGTTACTAATCAAATTTTAATATATATATATTAAAATTTGTATATATACAAATTTTAATTTAATTTAAATTTTAATTTAATTAATAAATTAAATTTTAATTTAATTAATAAATTAATATATATATTAAAAAATAAAATCTCATCTGTTGCCAGGAGTGGTAGCCCATGCCTTTAATCCTAGTACTTGGGAGGCAGAGACAGGCTACACAGTGAGTTACAAGACAGCTGGAGCTACAAGGAGACCTTGTCTCAAAAAGACCAAAAAAAATTCTCATCTGTCAAATATATAATATTACTATAATGAATACTCGTATAGGTACCTGTAAATAATAACTAAATTAAACACCAATAAATCATGCAATCGTATTTTTATTACATTTCTCTCTCTTCTCTGTGTGTGTGAGAGAGAGGAGAAAGAGAGAGAGAGAGAGAGAGAAATAAAGAGAGAGAGAGAGATTAAGGACATTGGAGTATGTTACACAAAAATCATATGTGCAATTATTAAATTAAATTAATACAATTTGGTGACCAATATAAGAGGAACAGAGGATTGAGGCTAGAGAGTTTGCTCAGTGGTTAAGAGCACAGACTGTTCTTGCAGAGGACCCAGATTCTATTCCCAGCACCCACAAGGTGGCTAAGAACCGACTTTAACTCCAGTTCCATGGGAATCCAACCCCCTCTTCTGACCTCTGCGGTATTGCAGGACAGGTGCATTTACTTTCATGAGACAGTACACTCATAGACATAAAATAATAAAGAAAATAAAAAATGGAACAGAGGACATTTACTTCATGTCTTTATTTTCTACACTAGCCAAGTTCACTTTAGGTTGATTTGGTATTGAGTATCTTTAAAAAATTATAAATCTCATCATTTGGTTTCAAAGAAGAAAAGTGTCTTTGCTCCTGAGTTTAATTTATTTTCTGGGGGCTGGAGAGATGGCTCAGAGGTTAAGAGCTGTTCTTGCAGAGGACCTGGGTTCGATTCCCAGCACCCAGATGGCAGCAAAGAACTGTCTTTAACTCCCGTTACAGGGGAATCCGACAAAAAATAATAATTTATTTTCTTTGACATATTCAGTGCCCTATCAGGAGTTTGCCTTTGGCCATTTCCTCACTTGGTAATTATGTATGTGCCAACCCTCTCTTAATCATTTTGACTCTGAAACTCTCTCAGGGGAGTTTACTTGGATTAAGGACCTCCCTGTCTTTTATAATAGCAATTTTTTCTTCTGTTTAGCATCCCAAGGAAAAGAGTGTTATCTCTTTAAAGCTCATGCTTACTTTTGAAAGAACTTTCTACCATAATTGTTTTTAAAAGGTCTGCTTCTTGGAAATTTAAAGGAATTCAGACAATTAAAGTAGTTTTGCTTTGAAAGGACATGATCCAGTATTGTCTACATATGCTTGGATTAAGTTTTTGGAAAATTTCTATGATTTGTTAATTTTTTTTTTCATAGCTGGGCATGGTGACACACGTTTTTAATCCCAGCACTTGGGAGGCAGAGGCAGAGGCAGATGGATCTCTGTGATTTCAAGGCCTGCCTGGTCTACAGAGTGAGATCCAGGCCAGCTGGGTCTCAAAAAAAAATTTTTTTTCATAAAGAGACTTGTCATTTCTACCAAAAAGAAAGAGAAAAAAATCAACCTGATTTACCAAGCTGACAACATTCTCAGCATTCTTTTTGTAAATTCCCTTGATTGTCAGAGGATTGTAGCAGGGACTGGAAGACTGAAATTATAACAGAATTAAAAACATGGGTTGTAGCTGGATGCACTTTGCTGTTATTTTGCTACTCAATAAATGCAACAAGCTTCCACAGGGGCTTACAGGCCTAGAGAAGAAAACAACATGAAAGTACCCAGGTGAAGAGTTGCTTAGCTAATTATGACAAGAGCTGATTAGAGATGTGCAGGGCAAGTCTACTAAAAGTTTTATTTACTTCAACTACTTCAGAGATTCCATCACATTGCTTAGAAAGTGCACAGTTTATTACATGTGAATTGTTGAATTCTGGAATTTTTAAATTTAACATTCTTGTAGTATGTATGTATGTATATAGGTATAGTATAGTATATATGTTATATATATATATATATATATATATATTAGTGTGTGTGTGTGTGGTGTGTGTGTGAGTGTGTGTGTGTATATGTGTTACCTATAGTAAAATTAGGCCATCTGAAAATAACCTGGTTGACATTTCCAAATTATATTTCTTAGCAATAACTTGAACATGGGATCCTCTGCTGTTCTTCCCTTGATGAGTCTAAAAGAACATGTGTCCTTTCTATCAGAGTAAATCCACCCAGTGTTTTTTGTTTAAATTTGATTAAGTTTTTAAATATTTTATTTATTCTTTTCATTTTATGTGTATATTTTACTTATGTACTGTCTACATATATGGAAGCTGACCAGTATTGCAATGCTCAAGGAGGTGAGAAGAAAGCTTAGATCCTTGGGAAACTGATTATGATGGCTGTTAGCTGCCATATGGTTGTAAATAGCACTATGCAATATTAAATTACAAATACTAAATGCAGTTTTACATGTTACTTAAAATGAATCTGCTATCAATTAAATTTTATCTAGAATGTTGTTGAGCTCCAACTCCATGTAAGGAAATTACAGTAGCCTCTATTACAAAAATTGGAGAAAAATTATATGTGTTAGTGAAAAATACAAAAAAATGGATACTTTGGCATACTATGTAGTAATTAAAGTAAATTTTGTCAAACATAATATTTTTCTTCAAAGTCTACCTGTTACTTCACATCTATTACACTATACATGAAGAGAATATAGAGCACAACTGACTTTCCAATTAAAGATTAACTTAATGTTTGGTTGTTTTATGGTCCTAACAAAAATCTTTAAAAAAAAATCCTTTTAATTATTAACGTTCATTTGCTGGTTTCATTCATTTTTAAACTGACAATGTTCTGATAGGAGAAATATACATTATTTAATCAGTATAATTATTTGATATTGAAAATAGGCCTTTGGAAAACAAATAAATAGAATGTATATATGTTTTCCTCATTTACTTTATTAGGTTATTAATTAAATGCCATATAATTACATGCCTAATTAACTAAATTTTAGTATGTATTATTTTTACATTTTATTGAATTTTATTTTACACATTATATTTTTTATCAAATTTAGGTTCTCTATCCTATCTGTGCCCCCCAATTTATTAGCCCCAGCATAATTTCATTGCACTTCATATATAAAGCCTATAGAGTAATAATTTTTAACCCTGAATGTCCCCTTGTGTGTAGAATTTGAGGTTATAAATATTCTCTCTTTCAGTCATCAGTTTCCAATAGATCCTCATGTAGAGTTGGCGGCTTTAATACCCACCTCTCCATTATCTAGATGGGATTTTTGTCTAGCCTGAAATTACATGGTAATGGTACATGCTGTCATCTCTGCTGTGATTTTACATGAAAAACTTTCCCAGCTTTCTGAAAACTGTATTGTCATTCAAAGAGATATTTGTATTCGATGGTATATTACAGCACTTATTCACAAAAAATAAAGACAATAAAAAAATAACTTAAAATAACATTCAGTTTGATGGGTGGGTATAAAGAAAAGATGGCAATATTTGTTTGCAATAGAAAAACATTCAGTCATCAAAAGAATTTCTACTTACAGGCTCTAGAATTTAACCTACCACTTATTTCCAGACTTTGTAATTTCTGCAATGGAAGGTAGAGTAAGTACTATCATATTTAAGATGAATATAAAATTAAAAAGGAAAAAATGTGAATCACAGAATATGGATTATGGGATATAACATAGGTTTATTTTCAAATGACAATAATACATTATAGTATAGGTGTGACAAGCTAAGATATATGGACTATAGTTTGGATACAATATATAATTAGGAGGAACAACAACAAAAGAACTGCGGACAAAGAACTGGATGAAATGACAAATATGGATAAAATTCTCCCTCAAACAATTAATCCTATTGCTTGAAAAAACTTTTACAAGATTCTTCAGAAAAGAATCTCAAGGAGGTATGACAGAATGCATTGAATTCAGGCATGAAAAGGAATAGAGCTAAAGATTGGTTAACGAGAATAATAAATGTGATGGAATGCCAAATTACTTCAATGAAAAAAATATAAAAAGAAATAATATGTTCATTGTGCTAAGTATATTGAAGACACTATAGGCAGAAATTAGGTTAAGTGGAGTTAAGCCAGACACAAGAAATACTACATGATCTCCACACAGATATCGTAATCTGAAAACGTAAATGTTTGATGTATCATGAATGAGGAACGTACAGTGCGGTTGTAGGTGCGGTCTGGATTCAGACGGCAGAAGGTCAGAGTGAATGAAGAGGAGAAGAGAGCGAGGAAGAGTGAGAAGATGAGAGAGAGAGAGGAGAGTGTGTTAATTTAGTCGGAAGGTAACTAACCTTAATAAGGCAGTAGTAATGAGTAATAAGTTTTGGTTGGCTTTTTCTGCACACCAGCAAGTGACTATAGATAATAATGACTATGATACTTCAAAAATCTAATAGAATTCTTGAATGTTTTCACCTATAAGAAATGATAAATGAAGATACAGATTGTCTTTATCCTGAGATCAAAAGTGTTAAGTATACAATACATATATTTACGAGCATCACGATTCTTGGTACTTCCAACAACCCTTACTTGTTGTTGCTGACAAGAATTGGTTTGCAGTCCTCCCGAGTGACTGCCCCCCAAAACAGGTCCTGGTTGCCAGGAGGAAACAAAGGGCAGAAGAATTTAGAGCAGGCACCAAGAGTCCTGCCCTCTGCATTCCAGGATGAGGACTTCCTCGCTCCTATGTCCCGCCTCCCTTACAACCCCACAGTTTCTGCAGATCTCCTCTCTCCCTCCCCTTTACCCTCCTCTGATCCCTCCAGTCCTATCCCCACCCTTTTGCCCTGACATACCCACTCAGGGTGAGAGATCAACAGTGGGTACCTCTCAGGGATTTGCAATCCTGGCAGGGGGGGCTCTGGCAGGGGGTCAGCCCCATGCTGGCAGGCATTTCTTCTCTTCCTATCTGCATATTCTTTGTTGTTGGGCCCTTAATCTGTCCTGTATTTTATCTTGTCATTCTCTGAGATTGCTTTCATTCTCATTCTCTGGGATCTCAGGATGAGGCAAACCTAAATCTACCCAGATTTAAAGCGCCAAGTATCCATACGTCTTGTGTTTATGGTAACCAAGTGTCTAAGATTCATGACTCTGCTCATCATGTGTCTAAATTTTTATGTGTTCATTTTCTCATAATTGTGATTGACTCTCAAACAAAGGCCACTTCGTACTCTTCAACCCTTTATGTGCACAGAATCATCATTTTGTTTTGGCATGCCAAAACAGATAATAAAGAAAAAAAAAAAAATAAAAAAAAAAAAAAAAAAATGCATTTAAAGGCCTAAAATTGGATACTGTAGACATCTAAATTTATTGTCTCTATCTATCAATTGCTTCACAAACAGGTGGTAATTGTTTTATAGGAATTAGCTTCTGAGTTTACTTTTTTAAAATTTCTTTTTGTATATTATTGTGAATATACTGTCTGTGTATTGTCACGGTTTGTGCAACCCATGGTTGTGCAATGCCGGTGGAGGTCGGAAGAGTGTGCTGAAAGGTTCCCTGACACACTTTGGAGAGTAAGAGACAGTCCTCAGCCAGCGGCAGTGGTGCCGGCGGGAATCTAAACCCGTGGTCCTCCTGCTAAGAGCAGTTGGTGCTCTTAACCGCTAGGCCATCTCTCCAATGAGAGATGGCAATTGAGCTTGTGGCCCTTAGGGTGTGAGTGAGAGTTGTTTATTGAGGTAACAAGGTGATGCGTCAAGCATTATTGAGAGCCATGGAGTGGCAGTGGTGGGCAAGATTGTGAATGATGCAATGTTTGAGAGTGGCTGGGCTTACCACCATCCCTGCACTGGGAGGAGACAGATGTTATAGGCAGAGAGGGTTTGGAAAGGCTGAAAGAGGGATTTGGAATTTGTGCTGTTTTTACTGATGGAAGAGGAGAGAAGCCTATTCTGAGTCGGATGAGTTTAAGTGTTCTTTTGTGATGCATCAGCCAGGCTGGAGGTTGGCCAGACAAAACTCCCTGGTCATAGCTAGGCCATTTCTCACCTCTCACCAACCTGCACTTGCTTCAGACTCAAGTCACTTTGAAGAGAGCACTCCTGATTGCTCTTGGGCGCACTGCTCTGAGGTGGGCCAAACCAGTGTCAGATACCCACTTAGAGCCTCAGAGTGTGGTCCAGCTTCAGTTGGAACTAGAGTAACTGTTAAGATGAGAATGGACCATAAACCCACAGGAACACAGAGACCCCTGTGAGGCTGGAGNACTCAAATATTAAAAATAGTATACATCAGGGCATTCTTCCTGCCTCTGTCCATTCTACATGTTATTTCCAATTAACCGGTCTTCTTATTTTTAAAATTATTTTTGCATTTTTGTGTGTGTGTGTGTGTGTGTGTGTGTGTGTGAGTGTGTGTGTGTATATGTGTTACCTATAGTAAAATTAGGCCATCTGAAAATAACCTGTATGACATTTCCAAATTATATTTCTTAGCAATAACTTGTAACATGGGATCCTCTGCTGTTCTTCCCTTGATGAGTCTAAAAGAACATGTGTCCTTTCTATCAGAGTAAATCACCCAGTGTTTTTGTTTAAATTTGATTAAGTTTTTAAATATTTTATTTATTCTTTTCATTTTTATGTGTATATTTTATGTACTGTACTGCCTACATATATGGAAGTGCACCAGTGTGCAATGCTCAAGGAGGTGAGAAGAAAGCTTAGATCCTTGGGAACTGGAATTATTGATGGCTGTTAGCTGCCATATGGTTGTAAATAGCACTATGGAATATTAAATTACAAATACTAATGCAGTTTTATTCATGTTACTTAAAATGAATCTGCTATCATTAAATTTTATCTAGAATGTGTTGAGCTCCAACTCCATGTTAAGGAAATTACAGTAGCCTCTATTACAAAAATTGGAGAAAAATTATATGTGTTAGTGAAAAATACAAAAAAATGGATACTTTGGCATACTATGTAGTAATTAAAGTAAATTTTGTCAAACATAATATTTTTCTTCAAAGCTACCTGTTACTTCACATCTATTACACTATACATGAAGAGAATATAGAGCACAACTGACTTTCCAATTAAAGATTAACTTAATGTTTGGTTGTTTTATGGTCCTAACAAAAATCTTTAAAATAAAAATCCTTTATAATTATTAACGTTCATTTGCTGGTTTCATTCATTTTTAAACTGACAATGTTCTGATAGGAGAAATATACATTATTTAATCAGTATAATTATTTGATATTGAAAATAGGCCTTTGGAAAACAAATAAAATAGAATGAATATATGTATCTCATTTACTTTATTAGGTTTATTAATTATGCCATATAATTACATGCCTAATTAACTAAACTTAGTATGTATTTTTTTTACATTTTATTGAATTTTTATTTTACACATTATATTTTTTATCAAATTTAGATTCTCTATCCTATCTGTGCCCCCCAATTATTAGCCCCAGCATAATTTCATGCACTTTATATATAAAGCCTATAGAGTAATATTTTTAACCCTGAATGTCCCCTGGTGTAGAATTTGAGGTTATAAATATTCTCTCTTTCAGTCATCAGTTTCCAATAGCTCCTCATGTAGAGTTGGGGCTTTATACCCACCTCTCCATATCTATGCTGGGATTTTTGTCTAGCCTGAAATTACATGGTAATGGTACATGCTGTCATCTCTGCTGTGATTTTACATGAAAAACTTCCCAGCTTTCTGAAAACTGTATTTGTCATTCAAAGAGATATTTGTATTTCATGGTTATTACAGCACTATTCACAAAAATAAAGAAATAAAAATAACTTAAACATACATCATTTGATGGGTGGGTAAAGAAAAGATGGCATATTTGTGCAATAGAAAAACATTCAGTCATCAAAAGAATTCACTTAACAGGCTCTAGAATTAACCTACCACTTATTTTCAGACTTTGTAATCTTGGTATGTGGGTGGAGGGTATGTAGGTATCCTTTAGAATAATACAAATTTAAAAAGGAAAAAATGTGAATCCTGAAATATGATATGGATATAACATAGTTTATTTTCAAATGACATAATTTTAGTATAGGTGTGACATAAATATATGCATATGTTGAAACAATATAAATTAGAGGGAACAACAACAAAAGAACTGGGACAAAGAACTGACTGAAATGACAAAAATATGATAAAATTCTCCCTCAAACAATAATCCTCTGCTTGAAAAAACTTTAAAGATTCTCAGAAAAAGATCCAAGGCAGGTATGACAGAATGCATGAATTCAGGCATGGAAAAGGAAATGAGTCTAAATTGGACTGAGAAATAATGTATGAAATGCAAAATACTTCAATAAAAAATATAAAAAAGAAATATTGTCATTTGCTATAATTGAAGAACTAGAGAAAATTAGGTTAAGTGGAGTAAGCCAGACACAGAAATACTACATGATCTCACACAGATATGTAATCTGAAAATGTTGATATCATGGAATTTGAGAGTACAGTGGTTGTAGTGGTTGTTTTCAGAGGCAAAGGTCAGGGAGAGAGAGAGAGAGAGAGAGAGAGAGAGAGAGAGAGAGAGAGAGAGTTTAATTAGTGGGTACTAACCTAATAAGGCAGGAGTAATGAGTAATAAGTTTTGGTTGGCTTTTGCACAACAGAGTGACTATAGATAATAATGTACTATATACTTCAAAAATCTATAGAATTTTGAATGTTTTCACTATAAAGAAATGATAAATGAAGATACAGATGTCTTTATCCTGATTCAAATATACAATACATATATTTAAGCATCACGTGGTACTCCAACAACCCTATATCTTTGCCTGACAAGAATTGGTTTGCAGTCCTCCCGAGTGACTGCCCCCAAAACAGGTCCTGGTTGCCAGGAGGAAACAAAGGCAGAAGAATTAGAGCAGGCACCAAGAGTCCTGCCCTCTGCATTCCAGGATGAGGACTTCCTCCTCCTTCCCCCTCCCTACAACCCCACAGTTTCTGCAGACTCCTCTCTCCCTCCCCTTTACCCTCCTCTGATCCCTCCAGTCCTATCCCCACCCTTTTGCCCTGACATACCCACTCAGGGTGAGAGATCAACAGTGGGTACCTCTCAGGGATTTGCAATCCTGGCAGGGGTCTGGCAGGGGGTCAGCCCCATGCTGGCAGCATTTCTTCTCTTCCTATCTGCATATTCTTTGTTGTTGGGCCCTTATTCTGTTATCCATTACTTTCATTTTCATTCTCTGAGATTGCTTTCATTCTCATTCTCTGGGATCTCAGGATGAGAAATTCTAAATCTACCCAGATTCAAAGGAGGTACCTATATCTTGTGTTTATGGTAACCATGTGTCTAAGACTCGTGAAGCTGGTCATGTGTCTAAGTTTTGTGTGTTCATAATTCAGTAATTGTGATTGACTCATCAAACAAGGCCACTTCAAGCTTCAACCCTTTATGTGCACAGAATCATTCATTTTGGTACTCCAGACTAGATACCTGCAAACTTTAAATATGGATATTTAAAAATGCATTTAAAGGCCTAAAATTTGGATACTGTAGACAACTCTAAATTTATTGTCTCTATCAATTGCTTCATAACAGGTGGTAATTGTTTATAGGAATTAGCTTCTGAGTTTACTTTTTTAAAATTTTCTTTATTTTTATATGTGTATGAATATACTGTCTGTATGTAGGTTTGTGCACCCATGTTGTGCAATGCCGTGGAGGTCAGAAGAGTGTTGAAATTCCCCTGAACTGGAGTTAAAGACAGTTCTCAGCCACCATGTGGGTGCCGGGAATCTAACCCGGGTCCTCTGCAAGAGCAGTTGGTGCTCTTAACCGCTAGGCCATCTCTCCAATGAGAGATGGCCAATGAGCTGGGCCTTAGGTGTGAGTGAGAGTTGTTTTTGAGTAAAAGGATGCGTCAAGCATATTGGAGCCAGTGAGAGGCATGTGGGCAAGATGAATGTGCATGTTTGAGGTGGCTGGGGCTTACCACCATCCCTGCACTGGGAGGAGGTGACCAGATGTTTTCTAGGCAGAGAAGGTATGGAAAGGCTGAAAGAGGGATTGGAATTGTGCCATTTTTACTGATGGAAGAAGGGAGAAGCCTATTCTGAGTCATAGGTTTATAGTGTTCTTTGTGATGCATCAGCCAGGGCTGGAGGTTGGCCAGACAAAACTCCCTGGGTCATAGCTAGGCCATTTCTCACCTCTCACCACCTGCACTTGTTCCAGACTCAAGTCACATTTGAAGAGCACCCTGATTGCTCTGGTGGCCACTGCTCTGAGGTGGGCCAAACAGTGTCATACCCACTTAGAGCCTCAGAGTGTGGTCCAGCTTCAGTTGGAACTAGAGTAACTGTTAAGATGAGAATGGATCCTAAACCCACAGACACACAGAGATCTCTGTGAGGCTGGAGCTAAGCAGTGCAGTGGCACAGCTACAAGCTGGGTAGGCCAGGCACTGCCAGAAGACAGCTGGATTCTCCCAGAGGCTCACCAGAACCAACGCTGCCCAAAACTCAATTTTAGACTTCTGATGAATGTTTGCAATTTGAAGCTACCTAGTTGATCACTGATTTACTTAGAAGGGAGAGAGACAATGCAAGCCACAAGCCAGTTTTTGAGTTTAGAGACATCTCTCCAGAAGACATACATCTATCCCCAGATTTCTAGTTGATTTTCCTAATGCTTTTTGTCCAATACATAGCTATCCTGTCAAGCTGTACAAATCAGAGACCAATGGCTGTGACAGGACATACAGTAGGGACTCAAGGGCCCCACACTAGAATCTGGGTCCAGTCTCCAGCAGGCTCATCTGGGAAGGTGACCTCCTTTGTCTCTAATGAGACAGTAGGGTGCCTGTCAGTAGCTGTGAGAAGCAGGCCACTTCATGAGCAGCACTGTGGTTAAACATGTGTTCACAGAAATCTACCCAGATGTTTTTTAAAACATAAAGATCATTACTGTAGAATTTCTGAGTCAGAAACAATAACTGACCTAAGAATCCAATTAATCTAAATTAAAAATAGGAAAATTTACCTCACAGCTAGACGACCTCAGTACTGTATAAACTGTGTAGTTTAAAATGTTGTTATTTTGACTGTTATAAATTTAAAAGTCATATTTTACTCTGATTTAAGTTTTCAGATCTGATTTAGTTTTCATCAAGGTGTTAAAGTTTTGAGTTTGAAACTAGTTCAACATGATATTTGTTTTATGGGGCTGTTTAAATGAATAAGCTCGCATCTAACACTAATGATTTACCTGCTATCAAGTTGATTCACAAGTAAACTGTCACATGAGTTAAAACTGTTAAATTACACTATGGTCCTTGGTCCTTAAAATATAAGTTCATTTTAAGGGATGACCACTTCTGTTCTAGGGTACAATTTATTTCCACACGTTACACATGTGGGGACATTTTCCAGGCCTAGGTAAAATACCTCTAAGCACTCAAAGAAAATTGGTTGTTCAAAACTTGCTCCGAAGCTGGCATGAACATCTCACAGTTTATACTAGTGTATTTGAGATAACTGTCCCATCTCATTACATGGGAAATAAATATTAATTACTTAGTAAATCTGCACAATTAAGGGCCAATCTGTTTATGAATGTTATGTCTAATGGTATTAAAAAGGGATATAAAAAGGTAAAAATTTATTTTTAGTAAGAATTTATATGAAGATGATGAGAAAGTCTATGCAAGTGATAAAAGTCAGAGGAGGTTTGTTATAGCAGGTAAAAGGTGAGACTATATGACTAAGCTCAATTTTTCTACAGTTCAGTTAACTAGTTTAAGAATTAAGCTGGGCGTGGTGGCCTACTCCTTTAGTCCTAGCACTCAGGAGACAGAAGCAGGTGGATATTTGTGAGTTCAAGACCAGCCTGGTCTACAAAGTGAGTTTCAGGACAGGTGGGGCTACGGGGAGACCCTGTCTCCAAAAAAAAAAAAAAAAAAAAAAAAAAAGATCAGAATGTATGTATAGTCAAGGTTTGTTTAAGAGTGTTCAGTTTTTGCCCAAGCTTTATCTACACATTGCATGGCACTTCAAGGTTTAGTAAAAGGTGTTAGTTTTCAGTCCACTCCTGGCTTGCACAGAACTCCCTGTTACAGGTTTGGATTAAATGGACACAAACAAACGGTGGGTTACCTATGGCTACTGAAAATGTACTTTATGTTTCTTGCAAGAGTTGATTTTTAACATTTCCTTTGACCTAACCAGATAATTTGGCTCAAAAAGCTAGATTCTATCTTCCTGAACTAGCTGCAAGCAGTCCAAAAGAAGACAGTCTGGATGGGTTTGGTAATCCTTTTCAGTTTATTTCCTGTCTTCTGGTATGTGTTACAATTCCTGTCTTTCTGGAAAAACTATAAATCAGGATAAGGGGTCTGAAAAAGAAAAGGATTGTTCCTGTTTGTAGTAATTGTAGTGCACAGCTTAAATTTCTGGTAAGCCCGAAATTGTTTAATTCTATCTTGGGGGCTATGCCTGCTTAACCTATGGTGTTAAATCACCCCCCCCCCAAGTCAGTATTATCCAAGGCTGCTTGAATTATTGTCCAAGAGTTATAATTAAAGGTGTTTAGCTGGTCTAACTTAGCCTTTCTGGATGGATAATGACTATATTTAAATGCCCGTACCAATTCAGCTGAGGGACTTAAGGAACAAGTTTGTTTCTTGCTCTCTGAGGTCAACTAGGCCCAGGGAACTATGTCTGGGGGCATCTCTTGAAAGGTCCTGCAAATGTGAGTCACCAGTCCTCCTGGGCAGGGAGGTCTTGGAGATCCACTAATGGGACTTTAGCCAGTGTCCAGTCTATAAAGAGGATAACCTCTTCATGCTTCAACAGGGAAGCCTGGTCTAACAAGACCTGACTTGGTCCTCATGTGGATGGAATTGATAAATGAAAAGCTGAGAGGAGCCAAAGGCCTCTCCCCCCAAAATCCGAGTGGCCCCTGAGGACAAGATCCTCAACTGACCTTGAGAAAACAAAAGTTGGCTAATATGGGTTAACTCTATGGACTTAAACACCCAAGAAGAAAGTATAACCAAAAGATAAGTAATTATTATATTTCCTTTAAAGTCTGAAAGATTGTGCTTCCAAACACTAGATTTTAAGTCATTTAAATTCACACGAGATCTGTTGTTACCAAATAATAAAGTTTCCTCTTTCTATTTAAGCAACTACCTAAGGGAAATCTCACACCATGACAATCAAAATTTCCTGGAAAGCAGATCCTGAGTCCAGACACCATGGCCAAATGAACAAAAGGAGAAGCCCAATAACGGATGCTTCAGGACCCCTCAGGAAATTTTAAAGGACTTTTAAGTTGGAATTCACCCTGTTCCTCTCCTCGTTCCCTGCCTAGAAAATGTACCTAGCTACTCTTGCCTTCACAGGCACCCATTAAGGATTTTGTTCTCTCTGTAACTATACTTTTGGGGTTCTTTCAGATAGATCCTCTGAGCAGGGGTACCCCAGTCCTCACCTCCTATGCCCCTTTTCAGCATGGAAGAAGTCAGAGTGGTCAGCGCCCTGATTCTCTCTTGGTAATTGGGGTAACCTCCTCAGAGGGTACTGTGATACAAATAGGAGCTCAAAATTGGCTAAGCAGTTTAGGGTCAAGATCCCCCAAAAGCCAGTTTCTTTCTCAGCTGAAAGCTGAAGACTTCCTGGATCTGCCAATAAACTTATCTTTCTGGTTGCTCTGACTTGTGGCCCATGCATCCTTAACTCACTTGTCAGATTTATTAACCAGTTGGTAAATTCCATTAAAATCATGGTACTCAGGACCAGGTATGTCCCCATAAATGACTCCCCTGAGGAAAAATATGGAGTCTAAGATTATCCTCCCCATTAACAACTCAAGGAGGAAATGTTAGGGTTGCCCCAACAAGCTCCATTTTGGCTACAGCAACCATTTTTAGATATCCTTAAGTGTCTGTTGGAATTGACTTAGTGTAAAGAAATGTAAAAGCTTCTCCCCTCCACCCACTGCACTGCTTGTAGCTAAAAGATAACCACTGGATTGTATGGCCAAATGTACAACCAATCATCAGACACCACCTGCCCCTAGTCTCAGAAGTGCTCAAAAACATCAGTGACTTAAGGCACCAAGATTAGCCAATATTGGTACCACTTCCTGGTACCAATAGTAACTGACATAGTTCAAATGGATGGTGGGAAGGCTGGTCCAATTAGGAACTGCCAAATGCATTAAACTCTCTTTAATCCAATGAAATTAAAAGTTAACAAGTCCATTCTGAATCTCCCCCTGGATTCTGTACAAGAGACCCATGTGCCTGTGTGCCGGGGTCACTGCTTTCTGGCTTGCATGCTGCAATGCATGGCCTCAGTGCACTGATCCCTTTGTTTCCATTTCTTCTCTTTTCTCTCTGAAACTTTTCTCTCTCTCTAACCCTTCTCTGCTTCCAATAAAATCATTTTTTTGATCTTCGTTGGTGTGGATACTCGAACTCTTACAGAACCATAAGCTCAAATATATTCTTCCTTTTATAATTTCCCTTTGGTCCTAGTGTTCTATCACTACAAAATAAAAGTGACTAATGCAGTACCAGAGTGTGGGGTGGTGTCTTTGAAGAAGCTGACCATATGAGAGAAATAATGCAAGACTTTGGATTATGGACTAGAAAAGCAGTGACTGCTGTAAGCAAAGCTTAATGGGCCATTCTAGTAGGAATATGAAAGGAAATACTGAGAAAAATGTATTTCCAGAAGGAAATAAGGACTTAAGTAGAATTTGGGATTTTTTTTTATTTTATTTTATTTTATTTTATTTTATTTTATTTATTTTTGTATGTGTATAAATGTACTGTCTGCATGCAAGTCTGTGCACCCGTATCGTGCAATGCCGCAGAGGTCAGAAGAGGTTGTCGGATTCCCCTGGAACTGGAGTTCTCCTGGAGTTGGAGTTTCAGACAGTTCTAGGCCACCATGTGGGTGCTGGGGATCGAACCCGGGTCCTCTGAGAGAGCGGTCGGTGCTCTTAACCGCTAGGCCATCTCTCCAGCCCCGAAATTGGGATATTTTGGCAAGAGTTTTCCCATAGTCCAAATGCTTGCCTAAGGTTAAGCTGAAAAGCAATGGAATAATTTCTTTGGCAGAGGACATTTCAAAACAGCCTAATGTAGAAATGGCGGTGTGGCTGTTACAGATCTACAGTGAAAAACAGCAAATGGAGCAGAAAGAAATGCAGAATGAACAGTTCTGATTAAAAAAAAAGTGCACTAAGATTAATATTGGAGCTAAGCCTTGTACAAAGAACAGGATCCTTTTGATAAACAGATTAAACTGATTAGGGAGAGATCTAGAGATTTACAAGTAAATTCAGGGCAAGACCACACCCATCTAAACCTCCAGCTTGTGAAAGGAAAATGCTGCAAGGAATTTCTATTCCAAGAAATCCACTGCCGAGAAAAACTCTTCTGGCTAGGGTCCATGCCAAACTTGCAACCAAACTTGGCAGTGTCATCATGTGGTGCTGGCTTTAGAGGCATGAAAGACACAAGAGTGAAGGGGCCATTGGTTCTTCCTCCGTGGTGTCAGAGAGCCACTGAGGCCATGCAAAGTGCAGCAGGAGTATTCCTGCATAAAGAAGGCCCTGACAATCCATTGTGTGAAGCTGTGAAGTTGAAGCCTGGTTGGCAGTGGAGACCCAAAGAAGATATTTGAGATGCCAGAGCTATGAGATATTTTCAGGGGAAAGCTGCATACAGGGAATGGTACCAGCTTAAGAAAGAAATGTATGTTGCATGCAAAGGTGGAGGAACTGAGTCATCTAAGCCCTTTGGAAGTAAAGTCCCAGAATTGGAAGATGGAGCTATTGGATTTGGTGTTTTCCCTAATGGTTTTCAGTCTTGTTTTGGTCCCATATTTCCTCACTATGCCTCTAATCCTTGGAATAGGGCTGTGCATTTGATTCCACTGTGTTTTGGGAATATGTAATTTATCTTTTGATTTTACAGGGGCTTACAGTTAAAAGTGTGATGGAGTTTCCAGCCCTGGGATAGACCACCCACATTTGATCATACTTTAATTAGCCAAATTTATTCAAACTACTTAGCTGACCACAGCCTTGGTCTGGAATGGAGGCTGAGGCATTAGTCTGAAGCAGGAAATGGGTTTTTTAAAGGAAAGAAGGAAGGAGGGAAGGAAGGAAGGAAGGAAGGAAGGAAGGAAGGAAGGAAGGAAGGAAGGAGAAAGAAAGAAAGAAAGAAAGAAAGAAAGAGAGAGAGAGAGAGAGAGAGAGAAAGAAAGAAAGAAAGAAAGAAAGAAAGAAAGAAAGAAAGAAAGAAAGAAAGAANGAGAAAGAAAGAAAGAAAGAAAGAAAGAAAGAAAGAAAGAAAGAAAGAAAGAAAGAAAGAAAGAAAGAAAGAAAGAAAGAAGAAAGAAAATAAGAAAGAAGGAAAGGAAGAAAGAGAAACAATTACTTTACTTTGGTGGAATTTACAACTGTGTGAGATAACATTATTTCCTGGAGCTGGTACAGGTAAAGTAAGTTTTATAGAAGGCAAAAGTAACTAGTTAGTTAAACCATATAACAACAATTAAACATTTATCAGAAGGGGTCAAAGGGGTTTTGTAGTCAGCACTTACCTAAGATGGCTGTCTTAACCAAAAGGTAGTCACTTATTCTTTACAAGTGATTGCCAAGTCTCAGAAGAGACTTTGGATCGTAGACTTTTGAATGTTATTGAGATTGGTAAAGACTATGGGGACTTTTAAGGTTGGACTAAATGCATCCTGCATTTTATATGGTCATGACCCTATGGGGGTCAGTATGTGGAATGTGCTGATTTGAATGAGAATGTCCCCTAGAAGCTCCAAGTATTGAGGCATTTTATCCCCAGTTGGTGGCCTTATTTTAGAAAGCCTTAGAGTTTGGCCATGGTAGGAGAAGTGCATCACTGAGGGCTAGCTTATCGAGCTTTTAAAGCCTTGCCAATCTCCAGTCAAGCTCTGATTCCTGTGCTTGCTTGAAGATGTGAACTTGCTTTCTGTTCCTCCTCTGGTACCTCCTACTACCATGCCTCTGAGCATGATGGACTCTAATTACCCTGGAACCATAAGCTCAAGTTAACTTTTTAATAATTTTATAATTTCCCCTTCATCAACTTGGTTCTATCACAGCAACAGAAAGGAGATTAATACAGAGTCCATTCCTGGAACTGGGCTTTTATTTTGCCATCATCTACTGTCTAACAGTGGCAATCCCTGCCCCCCCATTACAAGGTAAGTCATTTATATTATTTTTTATTTATATACTTTACATATTTGTGAAAACCTACTGAAAACAATTTGGTCATGTCTGTTATGTTTAAAAAACATTTTTATTCTATAAAATATAGAAACTTTTGTAAAGTTAAGGGTTATACTACATTCTACAAAAAAGAAAGCTCAATAGTAAACCCAGATTTGTTTTAAATCATGGCTTTAAATTCACCTATTGTTTTTACTTACAGAATAAAGATAGCAATTATAAAATATCTCCTAAATTTTGTAAAGTTTAAGCTTGGTAATGAGCACAAATAGTGGATAAATGCTCATGGGACATTTGTGGGGTTATCATGTTAAAACACTAATCATAGCAATTTGTTCATAACTATATATTGATCAATTATTTTAATGGATAAATTGATGAAGATATCAATTTCTGCTAGAAGTTAATTGGAATAAATGCCAAACATTAAACTATTCTCATTCCTGTAAATACCATTTGGTGTGCTTATCTACCTGAATATGAAGTCATATATGTATACACACACACACACACACACATATATGTATAGATATATAGTCACATATTTTATGTATACCCATTCTATTCACTTTTTTAGCCATTATGTATTTTAGTTACATTGTTTTGTTATCACTAATACCCAAGAAATATGAAAAGGTCAAATGAGATAAGCATTCTCACTTTAAGAAAAGACTGTATCTTTACTAGTCACAAAGTTATGATTTTAAAAACTAAATATAAACTCAATAACACATCAGCTATATACAAAACAAGAGGTATCACAATGCTGCATATTCTTCAGACAGAACAATCTATTTTTTTCCAGGGATACCTATACAAGAGGATAGATGTACCAGAAACTACAATATGACATGAATAAGATTTTAACAAACAGCCACAAATGCCATGTGAGCTGTTGTAGAACAAAGTCCAGAGTAATAATAGCAAATTGTAACTAAAATGATAGTTACTTGTTGTTCTTTACATTGTGTGCATGTGCATGAGCATGTGAGTGTACGTGTGTGGGAGTGGGGGGTGCAGGGGCGCATGTGTGAGAAATATAAGATTGAAAAATCATTTGTGGCATTAGAAACAAAAACAAAAAGTTCAAATTATGGAAAAAGAAAGGTAATTACCTTTTATAAAAACATGAAGGTCTGGGGCTGGAGAGATAGCCTAGCGGTTAAGAGCACCGACGCTCTTGCAGACGACCCGGGTTCGATCCCCAGCACCCACATGGTGGCTAAGAACCATCTGTAACACCAATTCCAGGAGAACTCCAGTTCCAGGGGAATCCAAGACCCTCTTCTGACCTCCGTGGCATTGCACGACATGGGTGCACAGACCTGCATGCAGACAGTACATTCATACACATACAAAAATAAATAAATAAATAATAAAAAAAATTAAAACAAAAAACATGAAGGTCTGATGAAAATTACTATGTCTTGATTGGTTAGCAGCTATTCCACAGTTTTCTTAATAAAATTTTGAAGTATCATTTCATTACCTTCTTGACCCAAGAGAAAAGAATAATTCTAATTCCCATGTAGAAATGTTGTACATTCCAAGTTATATAGTGTTTTTAATCTACATCATGTGATATTGTTTTTATTACATAGAAAATTTAATTTAATTACAACTATGGCACAGATTTTTGTTTTCTCCAATTCTTACAGATATAATAATATTTTAAATTGTCTTCTCCATTTCTACTCTTGGTTATTAGCAAAAACAGAAGAGCCTTGATTAAGTACAAATGAATTAATATTTGTTACAATTAATAAGAGCTATCCAACTAAATGAGTAAATGATGAAGTGCATTTTTGCTTAAAATATTTTGATCAGGCATTATTATATTTGAGTCAACATTTTTATGTAAGTTATTTGCGTCTTCCTAGGAAGGGTGTTTTTTTTTTGTTGTTTGTTTGTTTGTTTTCTGGGAGTGGTTGGTATCTCCATTTAGCTCCATAGTCATATAATTAATTCTAAGCTCTCATTCAGATAATAGATTATCTTAAAACAAAGACTTGCCTGCTCATTGAAAATGCAATCTGTACTCTCTAGGCTGTGGGAAACATGGTAAAATGCTCAATGGAGTAAAGAAGGATTCTTGGAGGAGAAGATGGTGGTCTCCACAGGAGCTAAAGTTCCCCATAATTTTCGCTTGTTGGAAGAATTTGAAGGACAAAAGGAGTAGGTGATGGTATGGTTAGCTGGGGCCTTGAAGATGATGAAGATATGACACTTAAGGTGGACGGGGATGATTATTGGACCACCAAGGACAAACTATGAAAACACAATAGATAGCATGAAAGTAGAATGTGGACATAAATACCCAGAAGCTCCTCTATTAGTTAGATTTGTAACAAAAGTTAATATAAATGGAATAGGGGCTGGAGAGATGGCCTAGAGGTTTAAGAGCACCAACTGCTCTTGCAGACGACCCAGGTTCGATCCCCAGCAACTACATGGTGGCTGAGAACCATCTGTAACTCCAATTCCAGGAGAACTCCAGTTCCAGGGGAATCTGAGACCCTCTTCTGACCTCTGCAGCATTGCATGACACGGGTGCACAGACATACATGCAGACAGTCCATTCATACACATACAAAAATAAATAAAATTTAAAAAAACAATATGAATGGAATAAATAATTCCAGTGGAATGGTGTATTCAAAGAGCATACCAGTGTTAGCAAAATGGCAAAATTCCTATTGCATTAAAGTTGTGCTTCAAGAGCTAAGATGTCTAATGATGTCCAAAGAAAACATGAAGTTTCCACAGCCACCAGGACAATTAATTTTAGTGGATCTCAAACTTGTCTTAAATCAACAACCTTCTACTCATGTTAATGTCTTGATTAAATATCACAATGCAAAATACCCACACATTAAGTAAAAGAATTCCAACTGGTAAACATGACAGGGACATTTGTAAGAATATATTAATATGTGTACACCTATTATATGTTCAGGTAACAGGAGGAAATGTGCAGCACAATTGTCTTTCTCTTGTTAAGGTGTTGTCATTTAAACATGAACCTGGAGTATCAAAACTGAATTCAGATTACAAACCAAAAGCATGGCCAGGAATGTCAGATGGCGGTGGAGACTTTCATGTTTCTGAAAACTAAAATCTCAAGAAGGAAGAACAGAAATGACATGCTTTATAAATCTTACTTAGAGAGCTGCAGTGGATATGGTTTAAAGTAGCAGGTAGAATGAATATTGTCACAAATTGTGTTAATTTTTGCAGAGGTGTGGGTGCTGACTACTAGTAGTATCAAAAATAGGTTCAGGATTGTTTTGTTACCTGTATTTATAATAAAAAGATGTTTGAGGGATTGATGAATTTCTGTTAAAAGCTACTCCTGTTTGTTATATGTAAAAGACATGATAATATTTGTTTACAGTCTTTGTTTAATAAACCATGCTTTTAAGTTTTAAGTAAAGACAACAAAAAGGAAATAGGGTGTGGGCATATGACTCTGAGATAAAAGTTCATCTTAAAATTTAAATAAAACATGGAATGTTTATAAAAAGTATTAAAAAAAGATTCTTTAACAAAGGTTTCTGGAAAAACTCAATATCCACAAGTAGTCTAGTGCAACTAGACCCGTATCTTTCAACCCGAATCAATTCAAATCCATAATGTATCAAAAAAAAAAAACTTAATGAGAGACATATCACTCTGAAAGTGAAAGATGAACAGTAAGAAATGCACAGAAATGACTTCAAGATAGGGATAATTAAGGCTTTCTAAATAGGATTGCAGTTGCTAAGGAAATAAGGTCAGCAATTGAAAATGGCCCAGATGAAAGTAAAATACTTTCATACAACAAAGGAAATGATTTGTTTAGTGAAGAGGCAGTGACAAACTGGGAGAAAAACTTGGCCAGCTATCCATCTGATGGAACATTCTTATCAAGGATATCCAAATGTCTAAGTGTGTGTGTGTGTGTGTGTGTGTGTGTTTGTGTGTGAAGAGGCTGTGAACTTAAAGAATGAGTAGAAGAGAGGAATAAAAGGGGAAAGAGGGAGAGAGGGAGGCATTTAAATAATGTAAATATACTCATGCACAAAATTCTCTAAAAATATTTCAAAAAATAACAAAAGGATTACTTATTGAATATTGATGAAGGTATAAGTTGATATGGATATGATGGACATCAGATATAAAAACAGAATTGCCATATCACCCAGCTGAACTATTATTAGGTATGCATCCCAGGGATTTTCTACCTTGCTACAGATATACTTGTACATCCATGAGTATTGCTTTTTTTTTTTTACAATAACAAGTAAAGATGATCAGTGTAGATGTAAATCAACAGTTAAATGGGTAAAAAAGTGGTAAATATGCAAAATTAAATTGATTTTGGCCATAATGAAAAAATAATTATGAAATTTTCAGGAAAATAAATGGAATTGGAAAAATGTAATACTAAGTAAGATCTCACAAATCCTAGCATTTAATTTTTATTTATGTATATTTATGTGGGAGTCAGTGTACATAGAGGACAAGGAAAATAGAAATGGGCTTATGAGATGGTTAAAAAGAGGATTTAAGGAAGAGGAGGCTTACAACGTGAAAGAACACAGTAGCATGAAAGTGGAAATGGAATATGAGGGGTTCCAGGGTATGTGTAAAGATCAGGAATAGAGAGGGAATGAGAAGAGTAGGTTGGGTGAAGAGTTAGCCAAAATTAAGTATGGAAGAAGATGCTATAATGAAACTTGTTAGAGAGATGGCTCAGCAGTTCAGAGCACTGACTGCTCTTGCAGAGGACCTGGGGTTCAATTCCCAGCACCCACATGGCAGCTAACAACTGTCTATAAATCCAGTTCCAGGGGAATCTGACACCTTCTTCTGACTCCGTGGGCACTGCACAACATGGTGCACTTACACATATGCAGGCAATACATTCATACATAAAAATAATAAATTAGGGGGCTGGAGAGATAGCCTAGCGGTTAAGAGCGCTGACTGCTCTTGCAGAGGACCTGGGTTCGATCCCCAGTACCCACATGGCAGCTAAGAACCGTCTGTAACTCCAATTCCAGGAGACCTCCAGTTCCAGGGGAATCCGAGACCCTCTTCTGACCTCTGCGGCATTGCACGACCCGGGTGCACAGACCTACATGCAGACAGTACACTCATACACATACAAAAATAAATAAAAAAATAAAAAATAATAATAATAAATTAAAAATTTTAAAAAAGAAGCTTGGTACTTTGAAAGATAATTGAAAAAGTACAAATAAAGCAATAAAAGTATTGGGCTGGAGAGATGGCTCAGAGGTTCAGGGCACTGACTGCTCTTCCAGAGGACCAGGGTTCAATTTTCAGCACCCACATGGCGGCTAACCCCCTCTAAGCTCGGCGTGGTGGCACATGCCTTTAATCCTATCACTTGGGAGTCAAAAGGCAGGTGGATCTCTGTGAGTTCAAGTCCAGCGTGATATACAGAGTGAGTTCCAGGCCAGCTGGGGCTTTAGGGAGACCCTGTCTCAAAAAGATTTTTTAAAAAAGCAATGAAAGTATTGATTCATCAGCAATATGTAGCACTTATGAGTAAATTTGTGTCTAAAGTCCTTTCTCTGTCATGCAAAAAATGATAAATTTATTAGGTGAAATTCTTTTGGAGGCAAATATCATGAAAACTTTCCTATACTAATAATCAATCCATAAATAGAGGCTAGGTAAATACAATGGCTGTAGAAATAGTTCATGCCTCTAGTTTGTCCACATACCCAGGAAAAATATTTTCTCTATTTTACAAATAACATGAGCTCATAATAATGCATATATAATGTTAAGGTAATAACTATGAAGCAATATCTGTAACATGTTTAATCCCAAGTCGTCTTGAAAGTTATCTTTTTTTTCTTCAATTACATCTTTATTTTTTTCATTTTTTAACAATAAGTAAAAATTTATGAGTACAAGCATCCTTCATGTAAAACCAATTTGCAAGCAGTTGTGCAAGCAGTTGTGCCCAAACCCACACAGCCCAAGGGTCCCACCATTCAGTTCGGGGGGGCTTGTATGTACAGTCAAGTTGATCAAATAAGTGTCCAGTCTATATTGCTGTAGTTTCACCATTCACCCCAGTCTCAGCCCTTACATTCTACCATGCCCCCTCTTCCGCAGATTGTTCCTTAGGTTTAGAAAAGGGGCACAGTTTTGGACTCTGGTCAATTCTGCTGTTTCCTTTCATGGGCTGACAGTTTGAAAGTTATCTTAATCATTAACAGTGAGCAAGTTTGTGAACTCTAAGAAATTAAGATTTTCTAATAGGAATTCATACCATTTTTCTTTGTAAAAGCAATTTTGAGTGCAGTTCTGACTGACTCAAGAAGCATTAAAACCAAACTTAACCACAACATTGTCTTTGACATGTGTCATCTTTTAACATCTAGTTTCTATATCTACCAGTTGTTTGAATGACTACTGATTGGCTCAAAAAATTGTCATTGCAATGATACTATATATATATATATATATTTCTATAAATGAAAGACAAAGAACCCTAATTTTCTATCAATGGAAAAATTCATATAGTGTATGCATACATATATTGATTACTGATATTATATCTTAAAATTTATTGAAATTACAGAAATTGTGAAATAGTAAAATCATTTTTTCATAAACAATATTTACTGAGGCCTGTGAATGTCTTTTGTGGTATGAGTTTAAACAAATATGAAAGATTTTATTTTAAGAAGTCTATTTTACTTGTGTTTAAATGATTTTTATAGCTCTGATAATTCTAATGATTTTTTAAAAACAGATACAAAATTATAACGTTAGAGTGGGGTCAGGAAAGTGTTCTTTTATGAAGATATTCAAAATTTCCATACCGATTATCAGTAATCATCAAAAGAAGTTAAAGGTTACTTTGTTTCATGACTACACAATAAAGCAATTAAATTTGTAAAATTATAGGAATTTCGGTATAGAAATTAATAAGGATTTTAGATGAACATATTCTTTATGGAATCCTATTTTATGAAAAAGATTGAAGAATTTGATAAGCTTAAATATGTGTGCTATTCATTTTATTACATTTAACAAGTACTTTTTTATTTTAATTTTTATTTATTTATTTATTCATGTGTATGAATGTATTGTCTGCATGTAGGTTTGTGCACTCGTGTCCTGCAATGCGGTGGAGGTCAGAAAAGGTTGTTAGATTCCTCTGGAAATGGAGTTCTTCTGGAATTGTAGTTACAGACTGTTCTCAGTCGCCATGTGGGTGCTGGGGATCAAACCCAGGTCCTCTGCAAGAGCAGTCGGCACTCTTAACCGCTAAGCCATCTCTCCAGCCCTTAACATGTACTGTTTTTTTATGTGTGGGGACATGTGTGTGTCACACTGGGCATGTCCAAATCCGAGGAAAACGTGTCATTTTGTTGGGTTCTTTTCCACTTGCCTTCAAGTATATACTTAAAAATTTTTCTAGACAATGCAATTAAGCATATGATTTGAGAAAGCTAGCAAAATAATTTCAGTATAAAGTAGTACTGAAAATCAACATTTATAGAGTAATGAACATTTTATGAAGTAGAAGTCACTTTAGTCCTCTCTTACAGTCATTATGCTGGTAGGAAATTTTCTAATTACATTAGATAAAATTTTTTATCTGTAGTTGTCCATGATTTTATTGAGACACAGAATGTAGGTTAATTTTAAGAAGTGTTTTTAATAAGCTAGGACTGTCTTATGGATCATTTCCCCAGGCTAAGCCATGAAGTTGGACATTCTGAGGTCTTATTGCAAAATTATTGCTATTTCTCAACCAGGCTTCTTATAAAAGTATCTCCCTGTGTATAGTTTGCCAGGACAGTGGGAAGAAATGAGTATTTTAGGTGACACATTAACAATGATTTATAAAATATACATGTATATATTGTTTATAAATACATTCAAGATACAATTAAAATTGAATATGATTTCAAGTATGATCTTATCTTACATTAAGTAGAGATTGATAAGGTTGAATAGTCCTATTGGAATTAAAAGGAAATATTAATTTAATAAAATGACATTTCTACATAACTTAAAAATAAAAATATAACATAAATGCTATCAAGAGAATTTTATTTATGGATGTTGTTAATGCTATGATTTTTGAAGGCCTGTTAACTGCTCCATTTTTCTCCCGTCTTCTTCATTGTGGTTTGTGAGTGAAGGTATTATGTTTTTCCATCTCCATCTTCTGCCTAATCAGTGTTCTCCACACTCCTAGAATAGATACTCAGCATAGTAGTTTATTTCACTTGATTGTATGTATTTAAAAAGGTTTTAAATTCTTTCCAGATGTTTTCGTGATTTCAAAATATCTTATTTTATTGGTTTATAAAGGGGCAATTTTATGTAATTTGGGGTCTAAGTGGAATGTTATATTTCAGAAATTCTCATTGCTATCATCTAACTGAAAATGTGTCCCCATAACAATCAATTAAATTTTCAGATACAAAGCAGAAACAATACTGTGCATTAAAAAACCCCATTGGTAAATATTGGCAGATATTTTTATGACACAGAATAATTAAATCATGATTTGGAAAGTATTTATGAATCCAGATCTGTAGAAGACAAAAATGTTGGCAAAATATTTTAACTTTGTATTGTCTCAAAAATGACTGCTGGCATACATAATAACATTGGCAAGCCTCAAAATTACAAATATATTGGATTTTTAGAGTTCAATTTTAAGTCGATTATTCATAAGTCTATATGTTTTAATGAGAATAGTATTAAATTTGCTCAATTCTATGCCTAAGATTTTAAATGGCTGTAAGATCTCATGTAGTAAAAAAAAAAAAAAAGGTAATGCTGTTGGCCTGATTCCTAATTCCCTTGATTAAGGAAACAATAAAAATTTCAAAATAAGAGGAAAAGAGTCCATGTTTTGTCAAGGACCAGTGAAAAATTGAGCAAAGTTGCAAAATGATTTTTATCATGTTTTTTCCTGCTTTGTTTATGTCTCTTCTTCCTGTCTTTGCCTAGCAGTTTCCTTCCCTTGAGAACCACATTGTTCCCCAGGCTCTCAGCAGGTTCCTCATCAACTGCCTCTACAGGCCCATATGCACATGCCCTTCTGTGTGATCCACACTCCTGTTAATAAGCACTGCTTATTTCCCTATGTTTGTATAGACTGCATTATAAATGAACTACTTCACATGGATACATTATTAATGACCCTTCAAATCCCCAAGATCTTTGAAGATATATATTTTTAAATTACAGTGATTATATTCATAGACAATCCTCCCATGTTATTGACTCATGTTCTTCAGGATGGATGATTATTGTCTGGCTTAGTTCAGGTATTGTTATGTTTTCATTCTAGATTCTTTCCATTTTTTCTAGTTCTGAATTTAAGTTACTGGAAGATCACCCAAAATCCAACTTTTGTTTCTCTCCCAAAAGAGGTTTGGTATTTAAAGTGATGAGTTTTGGTGGCTTGCAAGGATCAATAGGGACAATGTTGAAAAAGAAATAACATACCGCAATATAGACCAATGTTACATGCTATAGTCTTCCAAATTTTCCAATGACATATAACCAATATAATGAAATAGATAAATAAACATACATATATCTGCACTATTCAAGTAATTGGCAATGGGCTTACACAATTATAGGGCTTGACACTCTGAAACAAGTCACTGGGCCCGGTGGAAGGTTAAACAATGAAGGAAAAAGCCATACACAGTGGCACACACCTTTATTCCCAGTACTTGGGAGGCAGATGGACATGAAAGAAGTCCAAAGGAAATTCTCATCGCAGAGGATGACCCAGTGTTTTTCCTGTATTACCTTCATCTGAGTTGATGTGGCCTGTCCACACTGTGGAGCTTCATCTGATTAAATGTACAACATTAAAGATATATTTTGTCTTTCAGATACTCTTTTGGGGGGGGGCGTGTCTTTTTGAGACAGGGTCTCCCTGGAGCCCCAGCTGTCCTGAAACTCACTATGTAGACCAAGATGGCTTTGAACCAGCAGAGATCCACCTGCCTCTGCCTCTGCCTCCCAAGTGCTGGGATTCAGATACTTTTTTTTTTTTTTTTTTTTTTGGTCTTTTTGAGACAGGGTGTCCTGGAACTCACTCTGTAGACCAGGCTGGCCTTGAACTCACAAAGATCCACCTGCCTCTGTATCATAGAGACTGTTTTTGACCATTGTCTAGTCATGTTGACAACCATGAAGTATAAATATAGAATTGTCCATTGCAAATATAACTAGCAAGACTGTAAAAACAAATGTTTGAAATTTAAATATAATTTATCCTCAAGTGAAAGTCAGTACCATTGCCATAAATGTGATTTTATAATTCAATGTTATATGGAAAACTCACAAAATTTTTATCCAGTTTTACAGTATACAATTAATTGTAAATTGCAAATATTTACCTTTAATACATTTTTATCTGATTTTCCGTACATTCATACACATACACAAACACATTCACACACATACACACATGCCCACACATTTATATACTAGGTATCCACTGAAGAAAGCCATTTATAGGCTTGTAGTGTGGTCCCATATCTGTAATCAAACCACTAAGGTGGTAGTTCAAGACATCAGGAGTTTGAGGCCATCCAGTCAGGGCTGCATACAGAATCCAAAGCCAGGATAAGCTATGATTCTTCCTCAAAAAGGTAAGAATAGGGAGATGATAATGTGCTAGAAGATTTGAGTTCAGAACACAAGAATCTACATAAATCTGGTCCAAATAATACAGAGGCAGAGACAAGCAAATCTCCAGAGCTCAACAGCCAGATTGTCTGGTGTACAATTGAACAAAAAAGAGGCCTTAACCCAAACAATGTAGAAGGCAGGAGAAGGCAAGGATAGACACTCAAGTTTGTCCTTCACCCTGCATGTACTGTGTCATGTATCCTCTCTCATAAATATTGCATGCATACACCTACCACGCACACATGCACACACACACACACAAACACACGCACACAAAGTTAAATGAAAAGTCCAAGGACGGATTAACTTAAAAATGAAAAATTTCAATCAACAATGATGTGAAAAATGCAGTTGTTCACTGGTACTGTACAGCACTCTCTGCATACTAAAATAAATACCAGCTTTCTTTGTTTAATGAATTTACTTCCTCTAACAAATTATAAGATGCTGATTTTTAAATGAAATACTTTTATAACTGTATCTATAGCAATATAAATCATTCCTTTATGGTTATTATAATGCTGAGCAATGATAAAGTTACACATGCCCATAATGAATACAAATGAAAGGTAATAGTGAGCTAAATAATATTTGCCACATAGTTGTATGAAGCACTAATTTAGAAATTTGGAACAACCAAAGGGAATATCAATGAGGAATAACCTACAGCAAGAAAGAATCAGTTTGATGAATTGCTCTATATTAAAGAAGTTCCAGTACTTTTTTTTTCTTTTTTTCAACTCTAGCAATAAAATAGACAAAACTTTCATGTGAGAAAGTAATATTTTACTCTTGGAAAAATGAAAACTTCGAACCTTTTCCTTAAGGGAAGAACTTTGCATTTAAACCATTGGCTCTTTAGAGACATTTTCAGGATGAAAAAAAAAATCAAAAGATTCATTTTACTCGGAGCATTAAAAGAAATGAAACACAAGGGGCTCCTGGTATTTCTCTCATTTGAGTTTAGTGTCATGATGGTTTGATAGGGCCTGAACATTCATTTAAAAAGATATGCCAAGTAATTAAAAATATTGCAGGTAAGTTGAACATTTGACCTATTTGCTTATTTTAAGCTCTGCCTCGGGAACACTCCTGTTCCACATTGTGGGCTATTCTGCAGAAGTTATAGGGCCATGCATATATTTTAGCATGATGAATGTTGGTATTAAAAGGCTACAGTGTGTCCCATCTGAGGCAGCATTTTATATCAATGTGGAAACTTTGTGTGAGATTGAGGTTTACTGCAGCACACTAAGGAATTAAGAAAAGTTATATTCTAATATGAATATTCAGGAGGAACAGCCTATAAATGTACCATGCTTTCACCAAATCTCACAAATCAGGTGATACAATATATTTTTAAAATACATATTTTATCTTGATTGCTACATTTGTTCAGCTTGATGTGTTGTTCTCATTTGTGTATTCAGCCCTGTGTTCATATATTCATTCATTCAACATGTACTTACTGAGCATCAATTATGATTCCAGAAACTCTCCTAAGTCCTATTATATAGAGGTGGTTAAGATAAATGAGGTTTTCCAGTCTTAGTTTTAGTATTGAGAAATTATAAGCAAAAATAACTATAGAAAAATGCATGGGGGGGGTCAGCTGGAGAGATGGCTCAGCACTTACAGAGCACTGGCTGCTCTTGCAAAGGACCTATCTTTGATTCTCACACTCACATTATGGCTAACAACTGTCTGTAACTCCATTTCCAGGTGAATGAAATGCCCTCTTCTGACTTCTGTGGGCATTGCACAACACAGGTGCACTTACACACATGCAGGCAACGCACTCATGCAGAGCCAATAAAAATAATAAATAAAATATTTTAAAATGTATGGTATCTATATTTTGGTCTCTAAACCCAAAACTTTCAAAACTAACATAAGAATAAAAATACCTATGTTGGCTCATGGGTAGGGAGGCTTTTGTTCCTGATGGAACAGCTCCTTGTTTTGAGATCTGTGATGAGTCGGCACATCCTGCTACACGCACTTTACTGAGGAGATCCTCTCACAAAGGGGTCAGTAACTGAAAGATAAAGGAAGGGAGCTACGGTCCCACAATCCTCTTTAATCACCACCTCAATGAACTACTGACTTCCCCTTAAGTCCCAATTATAAAAAATCCACCACATTTCAAAGACACGATCCTAGGGACCAAGCTTTTAATACAAAAGCGTAATTTACAACTAAATTTTGGAAATATTAATTTGTCAAAGTAAGTGTGATGTGGTTAGATTGTGACAGATGGGAAAAGAAACCTAAGTTTACCAAATCGTGTGTCAAAAGCCTCAGTTAAATGGTACAAAAAAGTCTCAAAAGATGGGTGCAGAGTCATATGTGCATAGAAGGAAGATGAGCCTTTTTGACAGTGAGAAAAACAAATACAAAGCACCAGAAAAGGGAATGCAATTTGCAACTTTGGAAAACATTGGTACAGCCTATTTCCTAAGTGGGCATTAGTCCAGAGGAGCCTGGCCATTGATATTTTAGAGACCTTAAGGATTTTGCTGATGCCTAAGTGATATTGGAAGCCACTTGCCTTGGGAATAGGATAATATAACATTGGTTTCAGTAGTGACATCTGACTTCTATGCTGAGAACTAAGTATGAGGAAGAATGAAAGCAGTTCTTTGTCAATAACCAAGATGAGAAATGACAGGGACAGACAAGCTACTGGACACTGCCTGTAAAACAAATAGATTCTGAGCTCAAGAAGCTCTCCTGCTGTTGTCTATTAAAATACAGGTTTCAGGAGCTGGAGAGATGGCCTAGCGGTTAAGAGCACCGACCGGTCTTACAGAGGAGCTGGGTTCGATCCCCAGCACCCACATGGCGGCCAAGAACCGTCTGAAGCTCCAATTCCAGGAGAACTCCAGTTCCAGGGGAATCTGACACCCTCTTCTGACCTCCGCGGCATTGCACGACACAGGTGCACAAACTTGCATGCAGACAGTACATTCATACACATACGGAAATAAATAAAATTAATTTAAAAAATTAGAAAAAGTAAAATACAGGTTTCCTCATTAATTTTGAATTTATAAGCTTTGATTATTTTTAGACTGTCACATGGTATTTAGTGTTCATGCAAATATGCATTATACAGTATAATATCAGAGTTACATTAAAATCAGCTTTGTATTTACAGTTCAAATTTACCTGGCCATCCTGTATTTTTATTTGATAAATAAGTACACCCTACTTCTAGTCTTTCCTCAACTGTAATGAATCTTCATTTTCTTCATCTTCATTTTCATGTTGAGAGTGCTCTTCTCTTTCCCTGGACACAAATATGTATTTTGTTTACTCCTACCCTCAGAAGCAAGGAATTTTTGACCGGACTTCAGAAGCTGGAAAGAACTCCTTTCTTCCCAATAGTTTACGTGGTTTGTAACTGTGAGAGCAGGTTCTCTCACAGTGAACGTGGATATGTTTCTCTGCCACTGAAGCTGATCACATCCTGCATCTTGCAAACTACACCCCTGAAGAGGGAACTACTGTTTTGTTATTTTTTCCTAACTTTTTTTCGTTAACCAAATGTTTTCTATGAGTTTATAAATGTAGCAAACTTCTCTTGTGTCATTTTTTGGTCATTGAAGGAAACTAAGGCATAGACTGAGTACAGGAACCTGGAGGCAGAAACTTGAACAGGAGTGCTGCTCACTAGCTTGCTTTCTCCTGGTTGCTTGGCTTACTTTTTTATATTGTCCAGACTCATCTGCCCTGAGATGGTATTGTCAACCATTGCTGAGGCCCCTACATCCTCAGGATTCAAGGAAATGTCCCGCATCCATGCCCAGAGTTCAATCTGGTAGAGCAAAGTCTTCAGTTCAGTTCTCCTCTTCCTAGTTTGTAAGAATGACATATAATGGACAGAATCCAGACTAATGACTTTTAATTAGCCTTGCAAACCAGAACCACAAAATCAGTAAGCCAATTGATTTTGTGATCTGGGTACCTGACCTTGATTTCTCCTTGAAAACTCTATATGTCATTCGGACAAAAAATAATGAATGCGGGTATGCATCTTCATTGAAAACAATAGCTATCATTGAAAACAAGAACATTTGAGAGTTGTGGGTCAGAGATATTCTAGAACTAAAGAAGAAAAGGCAATATTGTGTTTTCTCTCTCTCTTACTCTTTTTTATTTTTATTGTTATTAAACTTTTTCCTTAAGTCATGCATCATTTCTCAATGGAATCTAGAGTCACTTCCCTTTCCATTCCCTCACCCCACCCCACCCGAGTCTCTGCACTCTGCCATACATGTCCTGCGTCTTTTTCTGAGTCTTTCCAGAGTTTTTTTTCCCAGTTCTTTTGTTGCTGTTGTTCTCTCCAACTTGTAGTGCTTCAGTGTGTGTGTGTGTGTGTGTGTGTGTGTGTGTGTGTATATATATATATATTCATAAATATAGTCATATACATACATACATACATACATACATACATACACATTTCACTTGAATTGGAGGTTTTTTTTTTCCTAAAATATGTCATGTTTTCCTTAAGGAAGTGCTCAAAGTTCCTCCTTGGCAAGCTCAAACAACCACCAATCCTGCACTTGTGCTTCACATTGGGATATTTCCTTCCCATGGTCGCCCAAATGAAGTCCGGTAAGTACACATCCTGTCTCAATCCCCCTGCACTGGCCTCCATGATAGAGCCCAGGTAGTCCAAAAATGGCAGTCTGTATTCTGACGAGACTGAAATCCCCTTAGCTGTTTAGTCCACAAGCTGGGTATCTCAGTAGTCCCCATCTGGCATTGAAGGTTGGGAGGATTCTTGGAGAGACATGAGTCTTCAGTCCATATTGGAAGGTTACAAAGCTGTGTCTCATGTCTTTGAGGAGTGCCAAAAGCAGTGGCAGGCACAGAGTAGATGCACTTGCCAGTAAGAATTGAATACAGGCCAAACAACAGTGCTCTCTCTTTTTTCTTTTTGTCTTTTTACTAAGATCTCAAGTTTTATGTCTGCAGTACATTTTATCTTGTCTTACTGATTATTTATTTCTGGTTGTACTTTCCTTTTGGATGCTTAAGTCCACACAGTTAGCCCAGATTATCCAAGGTTTTTGTTTTCTTGAGGTCAGTTGAGGATATGGTCTTCAGGGGTCTCTCAGGGTGTTTTGGGGGAGGAGGGTAGGAGCCCCTTGCTCCTTTCAGCTTTTCATTTACCAGTTCCATCCTCTCAAGGACAAAATCAGGTCTTGCTAGACCAGGCTTCCTTTTCTGAAGCATGAGCAGACTTTCCTCTTTATAGACTGGACACTGGCTGAAGTCCCATTAGTGGCTCTCCAAGACCTCCCTGAACAGGAAGACTGGTGAACCACATTTGCAGGACATTTCAAGAGATTCCCCCATGCATAATCCCCTAAGACTTGGTTGAACTTTGGGGGCAAGGAACAAAGTTATCCCTTAGGTCCCTTGGCCAAATTGGTATGGAAGTTTAATATGGTCAGTAAGCACCTAGAAAGGTTAAGTTGTACCATCCTGTTACATTGCACCTATATTAAAATTGTATCATTTGGAAACAAATGATAATTTGCTTCCAAATTAATAAATTAAATTAAATTAATTAAAATTTAAATTAAATTAAATTAATTAAAAATTAATAAATTTTTAGTATACAATTCCATACCATATTTCTTGATTCACATCTTTCCATTTTAATTCCATATTACTCTAAAAGATGTACACATACACTCCATCATATACCAAAAGTCCAAGGTCTGAAAATAAATGTTAGGTCAACTCTAGAACCTGTTTAGGAATTCAAAATACAAGAGCACAGTTGTCTTCAGATCATGAGGAATATAACATTAATGTTGCTGTTTGTCTTACTACTAGGTACTTGGAACTAGCATCTGCAGATGAGGGAGGGCTACCATTCGTCTTGTTTTTTCTGGGACTGTGTTACCTCGGTTAGCATAAAATCTTCTAGTTCCATCCATTTACCTGCAAATTTCATGATGTCATCTTTCTGTACCACTGCATAGAACTCCATTGTGTAGATGTACCACATTTTCTCTATCCACTCATTGGTTTAGGGGTACTTGGGTTAGTTCCATCTCTTTGCTATTATGAAGAGAGCTGCAATAAACATGGCTGTACATGTATGTCAGCTGTAGGAATAATCTGATGGATATGTACCCAGAAGTGGTATGGCTGGTGGTAGGCTCATTTTGAGTCTTTTAAGGGTTCTCCATACTACTTTCCATAGTGGTTGTACAAGTTTGCATTCCCACCAGTAGTGGATGAGTGTTCCCCTTTCCGCACACCCTCTCCAGCATTTGGTATCATTTTGGTTTTTTCTTTTTGATCCTAGCCAGTCTTATTGGGGTGAGATGATATCTTAAAGTGGTTTTAATTTGCATTTCCTTAATTATTAGTGATGTTGAACACTTTTTAAGATGTTTCTCAGCCATCTCTATATTCTCTAATTCCTCACTTGTGAAGTCTCTGCTAAGCTCTTTACTCCATCTTTTGAGTGAGTCATTTGTTTTCTTCTTTGATTTTTGAGTAGTTTAGATATTCTGGAAGTTAATGCTCTGTCAGATGTATCAGCAGCGAAGGTTTCCTCCCACTCTGTGGGTTTTCTCTTCACTTCCCTTATTGTTTCTTTTGCTGTACAGAAACGTTTGAGTTTAATAAGGTCATTGTAAACAAGAACATTTGAGAGTTGTGGGTCAGAGATATTCTAGAACTAAAGAATAAAAGGCAATATTGTGTTTTCTCTCCCTTACTCTTAAAGGCTCTCTCTGGAAATTCTACACTTGCAGATTTTTTAATACCTTAAAAAAATAGCTCCTGACTTGGTATTTGCACCTTTAAATACTTACTAAATCCTAATTTAATATAGACAACTTCTATCTAGATATCACCAACTAAATATTTGAAAATACCATTGATATCAAAGCTGAATATTTCTGTCCTTAAATATCTTAATTGATCCTAGCATGTTTAATTGGGATACTGTTTAAACTGGATATAGGGTTGTAAGTGTCCTGTTTTTTTTATCCTTTATTTATCATTTTTCACATCATTTTCAGTACAAATTTTTGACAATATCTGCTTTGAAAAATGATGATTTTAGACATTTACAAAAATTTCTTCTCCTAGCATGTGGTCTGGAAGATGAATACATTCAGCAACTTCACTTTCAATAATACTTTGTTAGGACAAGTGGTATAGTTCTTAGAGTGGTCATAATTATAGTGGTTGAAGGAAAGGCCAGCCTGAGTTCATGGCATTTGATTTGACTCTAGAAATATGCTAAGTCAATCATTCCAAACTTCACACTAGATTTCTAGTTTAAGATTTCAGGAAGTTTAAAGCCTTTTTTCCCCCACTCAATTACTATTTATACCAATATTATTTTTTCCTTCTCCCAAGGCCAAATGTCACATATTGGAATATTCATATCAACTCTAAATTAAAGCTTCAGTCTTCCCTGTAAATGGGATGGGGATGCTTTTCTAATAACTTTCTGAATTTATAAACAGTGCATAATACATATTTTTCATTATATTTCTTGACTGTAACATATTTGAATATTTGATCACAGTAATACTTTTATTTAAAAACCTCAACCTCCCTCTAGATATGGGAACTTTCCATGTTTCAAGGTTCATATTCTGAGCTCTGTACTCCTGAAGTCTCCCTTGTTAAATGTATTGCTTTATTTTATATTCATAAATTATTTTGTTTTACTTATTGAATTAATATTGAGCATCACTTAATTTTTATAATTTCAATGATTTTATCACACCAGCTTAGATTTTTTTTAAGATCGCCATTCCTGTATATTTCTGATTAATTTTTCTTCCTATAACTGACTTCTTAATTCTTATGCTCCTTACCACAACTAAAGTTATTCATATTTTTCAGGTTTAACCTTTAATGCATTGAGATTATTACTTTAAACAGCTTTGTAAAACAACCAATTATAAAATGAGAGATGTTATAAATCTGCTTCTTGCAAGGTGACTCTAAATGACATAAAATTACTTCCATTTTTATTTATCTGAAATTTTCATTTCTCCTTCACTCTGAGTATAATTTAACTAAGGTGTGGATTTCTAGGGAAGAATTATTTCTCAAAATTTGAACATTTTTTAAATATTTCTTTTCATTTTTAATTACTAATATGGTTATTAAGTCAACAGTTAATGTTTCTTATTCTTGCTCCACTATAGGAAAAATGAATTTTTTCTATCACTGAATTCATAGAATATTATTTTGAATTTGAATTTTGGTAGTTTGACCATTGCATTCCTAAACATTAAAATATCAAATCTTTAACATTTGTTTTGTTTTATGTTGCTTAAGATGCAAGATTCTTGGATTTGGATTATTCTCTCTGCTGTTAGATTTGTTTTTTCTTGGTTGTATAGGGTCTCCCCTATCCTGTCTCAGTAGGCCTGGAACTCATTATGTAGACAAAGCTGGCCTCACAGTCACAGGGTTCTCCTGTCTCTGCTTCCTTAGTGGTGAGATGAAAAGCATTTCCCACCATACCCCACCTGTTGCTAATTTTTTAAAAAATTTACATATTTTCTGTTCAAATATTTTTCCTATTTCTCTTCTTGTTCTCTGGTTTTCCTGCTATGTACTTGTTTCTTTTAAGATGGGCTAACCGTATTTCCTTTGGAGGGGTTGCCTGTTTGTTTTTCATGTATAACATTTGTAAGTATATATTTACAATCTCCCTGATTCTCCTACTTAATTATGTCTATTTTAATAATGAAACTATCAGAGATATTCCTTACCCATTTTTTTGCTAATTTCTATTTCTTACATCTCCCTTTTTTGGTCAGGATTTACAAATATCCTCTTATAATACTCATTGCTTACATATTTTTACTTATTCTCATTAAAGCCCTTAGCTTATCCATTGAAATTATTGTCAGTTCCTTTCCAGCAATGCATGACTATGGATGTTACTTTATCTGCATATAATTTTATTGACCGTTCTACATGATTTGTAATTTATTTTTTGAAAACTTAACTTGAAAACAATGCTATGATTTGAATATGTTTGTATTCTCCAAACTAGAATAAAAGTTTTACATGGACAGTTTAAAGCTATTAAGAGGGGTGAGACTTTGCAGAGGTGTATAGATCATGAAGGTTCCATCTTCACAAAGGGACTGTCTATCTCCGAGAAGACTGTGTTAATTCTTCATTGCTAGTTTAATTTTCATGGTAATGAATAGGTTATTTCTCTTATGAGATGGAATGATTTATTCTAAGAATGGGTTTTTGCTTTTTACTCTGCTTCAGCTCTGCATTCTGCATGCATTTGCTTGTAGCTGTTTTCTCCCACCATGTTAAAATACAGCATAAAATCATATAGAGACCAAGAAAGTGTTAACACCACATTCTCAAGCTTCCTTGATGTCAGAATCATGAGCCAATATAAACTTATATTCTTTATGAAAGAATCCATGTTTGATCTTTACTTAAAACAACAAAAATATAAAACAATACAAAAGGCAGTACATTGTCTATTCTTGTTAGCTATTGCTTATCTGGTTAGATGTATTATTTTTATTGTTTTTAAATATTTGTTAAAAAATTTCATTGTCGTGCCGGTGGTGGTGGTGCAAGCCTTTAATCCTAGCACCCGGGAGGGAGGCAGAGGCAGGTGGATCTCTGTAAGTTCAAGGCCAGCCTGGTCTACAGAGTGAGCTCCGGGCTAGCTGGGACTAAAGGGAGACCCTGTCTCAAAAAGACCAAAAAAATTTCATTGTTGTATGCTAATTGTGCATGGTCCTGGGTTATATAAGAACGTTTTCATACAAGAATATAGTCCTATGATTCAATTTATCCTGGAACTTCTTATCTTCTTTTTCTCATGCTCCCATTATGTTTTTTTGTTTTTTTGTCTAATGTAAACATTTTGTTCTACTATCATAGCAAATATACATACATGATATTTACAAAATTATGTAAAAAATCTATGAACCACAAATGAGAGAAAACATAATATTTGTCTTTCTGAGATTGATTTAATTCACTTAATGTGATTGTATTCAGTTGCATAGATTTTCATCTAAATGTCATAAATTTGTTCTTTATGTCTAAAATATTCCATTGTGTACATATGCCAATTTCTTTATCTATTGCTCCACTTGTTGCCAGCTACTTTGGTTCCACAACTTAACTACTGTGAATTGTGCTATGATAAACATTGATATGCAAATTCCCAGTGCTATGTGAAAAGGAATTTTGTAGATCAGTCTGGTGGTAGTTTTCTGAGGAAGCTCCACACTGATTTCAATAATATCTGGTATACTTGATACTCCCACCAGCGGGCTATAAGTATACTCTTCTGCTTGCAAATTGGTTTTACATGAAGGATGCTTGTACTCATAAATTATCACTTATTGTTAAAAAATGAAAAAAAAACCTGAGAGAAAGATGCAGGAAAGTTATGGCAGAATGCATGATCTGGGATGGGGTGGGGTGGGGTGGGGGGAAGGGATAGGGAAATATGCCTGTAGCCAGTGATCAGTAAGAAGCTTCTTCTAGTGGTCTCACTTTTATTGGCACTTTTGTTCTTGTTTTCATTTGTCTATATTGTTTTTATGCTGTCCCAAGAAGTCTCATTTAAAGAAATTGTCATACTATACTCTTACTATACTGAATATATCCATACATTTGTAAGTTATTAAGTGGAAAAATCAAGTATGATTTTATCATTTAATATTTTTACATGACTTTAGGTGAACACTTAAGATCTTTTTCTTTTTCAATTCATCTCCTATGTATATATATAAACTTACAATATAGTATAGTTTTCAAACTCTTGTTTTATATGAGAATAGGTTTTCTATAACAATAATTTCACTGGAGGACACTTTGTGATAGAAATCATTTCTTTAAGTAAGAGCTTATTTTTATAGTTTTTATAAGGAAAACCTGGTGGTATTCCTAGAGGTAAAAATAGAAAGTCTTGATGTTGTTTTGTTGTTGTTCTTGTTTGTTTGTTTGTTTTACAACTGGTTCCCCAGAAGTTTTAAGCTGTCAGAAGTGTCCATTTTCAGTCTTTATTTATCAATTATTCTTTACACTCTGTTCTTTCCTCATTATCCTAATGACATTTCTTCACCATACCCTCCATGTTAAGTGGCAAAATTCCTATGTTGGCCAGTGCCTTTAGTAGAGCTATTTTGTGTGGGACTTCAATTTCTGATGAACCTAAAAGAATTTCTCATTATCTGCTTATTCAGATTTCTTGTTATAGTGAAGACAGGAGTGATCATTCCAAGGACTATACATAACAGACTGGAAACTAACAGATGCTCGGAAAGAATTTTAACACACAATTTCTGCACTCATACTGAAACACTTATCGCATAGCACAATGTATGATATATATTTTCCTATAATACTACACATATAGATGACTTAAATATATATATGAAAAGGTCACATTGCCATTTCCTTACACTTTGATGAGCAGTTCCTGAAGCTAACAAGAGACCAATCAGTATGGTTCTAACAATAAATATTGGTAAAAGGCCAATTTCACATGAATAAAATATTTAAGTATGTGGTGATTATCCTTCTTGAAGTTAATCTTATTATTTTTAGAAGTTGTTGAAGGAATTTAGTTTGAGATAAAGTCTTTCATTAAAAAGTTTCAGTTACCAGTACTAACAAAAATCTTGCTGACACACGTCAATTATGTTGTATTTTTTTTTGTTTGTTTCTTAACTTTATGTGAAACTATGCGGTTTCCTCATACTTTACACTTGTTTCTTCTTGAGTTAAATCTACATTAACAGATAGGACTTTAGAACATTTCCCCTAGAGAATTACTTCAAACTGTTTAAGTTGTCATCAGCTTCTGATTTAGCACTTTTAATAAACTTCTTCAAGGAAATGATTAATTTCACTGGACCCTATTTATTTGTGATATAGGAGCATAATGTTCAATTGAGCATGGATCATTGTCTGCCTGCTATCTTCCCTATGCATTTATGAATAAGATGAATAAGTAGATACAAGTAAAGGATGAGAAGAAAGCCAGGACAGAAAAAAAGTATCCCCTATCCTCTAATTTTGGTGTTGCTAAATAAAAGAAGTGTATATATCATATATATATAATATATTATTATATATAGTATATATATGCAAATACAGTTACTTCTACTAATTTAAAGTGAGCAAATTTGAAAACATCTCTTCTGGGTCAGTTTGAATTAAATTGCCCACATGTTATGCCAGGTGTGTGGGCACACACCTTTAATGGCAGCACTCAGGAGGCAGAAGGCAGAAGCAGGTGGATCTCTGTGAGTTCAAGACCAGCCTGGTCTACATAGTGAGTTCCAAGCCAGCTGAGACTAAGGGAGACCTTGTCTCAAACAGATCAAAAAAAATATTGCCCACAAGCTTCTTGATCCTTACCTAAAACATATCTAATAAGAATTCTACTGCCATATTAAAACTATGGCTCCCAGGGTATCCTAGAATATGTGGGCTATAGTTTGCCTGGATAACATGGGTTAAAAATGAACATGAAGTAATTTCTGAACACCTAGACATAAGTCTAAAAAAACCCTTAACTTCCTCTTCCTCATTTGTTAAATATATTTATACAGGAATCAGAATCTAATTTTCAAAACAAAGTCAAATAATCATTGTATGAATTTCCTTACTTTCAGATTTAGGCTAATTTAATGGTGTTTCAGGGGATTGAGGACTTATATTACAGTGATATTAGAAGCAGAAGGAATGCAAAGACATTGATGATGGAATTAAAATCATGTGTTCTTATATGGTCTGAGGCCACTTAGTTGTGTCATATATGCTCATTCCTGTTTAGATATAGAACATCCTGTCTCAGTAATGCAGATCAAGGACAAGTCAGAGACAATTAGCAAATCTCTTCTTAGTGATAATTAATAGTGACTTTAAAACATTACAGATGTATTTACTTTATCAAGAAAGCTTTCCATGGATGAAAAGGGAAAGTATTAGATTTTCATAACATAACCTTGATGAAATAGCAAAATTAAATATCAATGTTTCACTAACATTTTAATTCAATTATCTAAAATCTGTTCTTCTTAAATTAGAATATAAAACTATGGACTTCAATACAGTATTTTTCATTGTTCTTTCCTCTTACTTGGTCCTTTCCCAGAACCACTTCTTCTGTACACTCCTATTTATACCTAGACCTCTACCCCCCTCCAATAACAGCAACCTCCTCCTTTCATGTCAAATGTATTCTCCAACTGTCCCATTCTTTAAGATCTCCTCTTCACTATCTCATGGTCTAATTTACAATTCTGTGAAATATAAGGTCACACACATACACACACATTTATCATTAATATAAGAGATGATAGTCTGGCTTATATACTTGACATAATAATTTCAAGTTCAATTGATTTCCCTTCAAATATCATAATTTCATTTTTTAAATGATGGAATAATATATTATGTATGTACTCCATTTTCTTCATTCATTTATGTGTTCATGATGATCTCATCTGCTTTACTTTCCAATTGTTCACAGAGGTTTTTGTGGCTTCTCTTGCAGTTGATTTCTACTTTTGATCCATTATTAACTGATAAGAGACAAGTAATAATATTCATTCTTTTATACTTTTAAAGTCTTACTCTTTAGTCTGTGTAATCAACACTGCATAACTTTCAACCGGTTGACAAGAATGAGTGTTTGATACTATTTGGTGGAATATTCTGAAAGTATATGTTAAATGCAATTGATCTATATTGTACTCTAGTTCTGAAGTTATATTGTTGATTTTTAGCTTCAAAGATCTAAACTGAGAGTGGGGCACTGAAATTTCTCACTGTTATAATGTCTGGACTTAACAGATCTTTCCTGCTTTCTACATTTGTTTTTGTGTAAACTGTGAGGAAAAGTATTCCAAAAAAGGAAATGTATTCAAAATTGTTGAATCTTTTTCATGAAGTCTTCCCTTTATTAATCTATAGTGCCCTTCTTAATCTCTTACTAGTTTTGGTTTGATTTTTGTCAGATATAGAAGAAGCCATTTAAATTATTTGGTTTCATTTGATTAGTCGGTTTGTTTCGACTATTAGACTCTATTTGGCAATGTCATTATCAGTAAGTTGTGTTTGTTGAGCATAACAGATAGTTGGATCTTATTTTCAATGCACTTGATTTTCTCTATCTTGAAAATGATTTGAGGATATTTATTTTTAAGATTACTATTGAGAAGGACTGGCTGTTTTATTGGGCTTGCTTGCTTAGTTGTTTTGTTTTGTTGGTGTTTAGTTATTTTTATTTTTTTCTTCCTTTCATTTTAGCAGTTTCCTGATTGACTCTATTTGGAATCTGGATTTCTTCTTTATTAAACTATTCCTTTTCAGTAATTTATTCTATCCTGCCCTGTTAGAAATAGGACTGATTTTTCAATACCTCATGTACAATTGTACTAATTACTTTTTGTCTGTGTATACCATAACACATGTCAAGTTAGAGGGAAGGGGAAGCAAGTGTGAGGTACTTACTGTGTACTTGGAGAAAGGACTTACTAGTTAAGAGCACCAGCTGCTCTTGCAGAGGACCCAGGTTTGATTCCACATGGCAGCTAACTGCCATCCATAACTCCACTTCCGGGGCATCTGATGCCCTCTTCTGACTCTGCTGGCATTGCACTACATGGGGCATTTACCCACACGTGGGCAGACGCTGATACATATACAAGTAATAAATAACATATTTTAAAAGATATTCTTTCTCCTCAGCTGGGTTTGGTTGCACAGATCTCCAGAGGCAGAGACAGGTGGATCTCTGTGAAATGGAGGCCAGTGTGTTCTACATAGTTAGTTACAGGCCAGCAGGGCCTACAGGAAGACCTTAAAACAAGATTAAAATCATGCTCATACTCTAACAATATTTTAAAATATTTTACTTATTAATTTTTATATGTATATTTTGACAAGATACACTTATATGTATCACATGTGTGAAATTCCCAAAGAGGAGAGAAGATGGTGACATGCCTGAGAAGTGGATTTATAGACATTTTTGTGATACAGTGTATGCTCTAGGAACTCAAAATGACATTCTGCAACAGTACTTAGCCACTGTGTCATCTCTTCAGCACGTCTATCAATTTGAGATAATTTTGCTGGTTATAGCAATCTTACTTGGTAGGAAACCATTTTCAGGGCTTGAAATATATCATTCCATGCTCTTCTAGCTTTAGTGGATACTGGTCAGAGATCTGAATTTATTCTGATGTGTTTGCATTTTATTTGATGAAACATTTTCCTCTAGTATTTTTAAAAAGATTTATTTATTTATTTATTTATTTATTTATTGAGACAGGGTCTCCCTTTAGTACCAGCTGGCCTGGAGCTCACTCTGTAGACCAGGGTGGCTTTGAACTCAGAGAGATCCGCCTGTTTCTGCCTCCTCTCTGCCTCTCAAGTGCTGGGATTAATGGCATGTGCCACCATACAATATGTTCTGATCATATTTAGAGTCCCTCCCATATATGTACCCCTTTCACTCCCCATCAAATTTCTGTGTGTGCATGGGTGTGTGTATGCATGTGTGTGTGTGTGTGTGTGTGTGTGTGTGTGTGTATATATATAGAGAGAGAGTCAGATTTGTCTTCAAATAACCTTTGATGTGAGTTCACACATGAAGCCTCATCAACCTACTATGATTTTCATATGTATATCAGATTGAATCTCGTCTTCCCAGAAGTTATCAGTTACCAGTAAATTATGAAGTAGTTTTGGGGTTTCTTACCCAGTTGCACAAGTCTGTCTTGGACTATTGTCTTCTTTGATGTTACATTTGACTTGTTCATGCTGTCAGCATTGCTCTTAACTCATATGAGTAACTGACTCGCTGTCTGGAAAACCCTGTTTCCTTGTGACTATCCACAACACATGGCTCTAACAATTTTTCTGGTAGTTATGGTGTGTAACGAAGATCAAGGACACTGGCTGGTATTATTTTAATGTCTATGAGACTCCTGATCAATAGTTTTTCATTCAGCTTATACTTTGGAGCCTATTATTTCTATTTGTAAGGTAAGTCATTTTAATTTTGTGTAATGTATATGTGCATACTTGAATTAGCTTCTGTACAGGTAGGTTTCCACATGGCCCTTTCCAGAGACTTTTAGTATGGATGATTCTTCCTCACAATCCCTCATGGCATAGCTCTCCCATTTCCCATTCAGTTTAACCCTCTCTAGTCTACTCTTCCTAATTTCCCCCTTTGTATCATTGGATTCCTTCCTCCCTCAAAGGGAGCCTCCTTCCCCCAAACCCCTTGGCTATTTGTAGTTTTGGACAGCTCTGGAATTTGAAATTAAAGCATGAGCAGTGAAAGATAAGAATCTAATTTCATTCTATGTCATTATCCAGTTTGACCAGCACCATTGTTGAACATAGTTTTTCCAGTCTGTATTTGTGGATCCTTTGTCAAAAATCAGATGGCTGTTAATGCATGAAAGTAAATCTAGATCCGTAATTCTATTCCACTGATGAGTGTGGCTTTTATTTTTCTGCTGGAAGTACGCTCCTTTGTTTCTATAGCTCTGTAGTATGATTTGAGATTACAAATGGTAATGCCTTCAGAAGTTTTTGTATTGTTCAGGAATATTGACTACTCTGGGTATTTTGTGTTTCAATATGAAATTTAGGATTTTATTTCAATTTCTGTTAAGAATTGTGTTAGAATTTTAATTGGTATTACACTGAATTTGTAGACTGCTCTTTGTAGAATGGCCATTTCCACATTCTTAATCGTATCAATCCAAGAGCATGGGAGGGCTTTTCATCTTCGGTACCTTGTTCAATTTCTTTTTTAATTGTCATAAAGTTTTTATACAAGTACTTTGTTTCCTTTGTTCAATTTATTGCAATATATTTTATGTTTTTTGAAGCTTTTGTGAATGGTATCATTTCAGGATTTTTTTCTCAGTATGTTTGCTGCTGGTATATAGGAAGGTATATTAGTCACTTTTCTGTTGCTGTGATAAAACACCATGACCAAAGGAACTTATAAAAGGAAGAGTTTATTTGAGCTTATGATTGATTGTTCCAGGGAATTAGAGTCCATTGTGGTGGGAGGCATGGCGGCTGGAGCTGGAGCAGCATGCCGAGGGTCACATCTCGAAATGAGCACAGGAAGCAGAGAGAGAGCAATTGGAGACCAGGAGGCTTGTTAAACTCACTAAGCCTGCCCCCAATAACGTATTTCCTCTAGCATGGCCACACGTTTTAAGACCTCCAAAAACAGTGCCACCAACTGGAGACAAAATATCTGAATACTTACAGCCTATGGGGGACACTCATTCAAACCACCACATTCCACTCCCTGGTCCCCATAGGCTCCGGACCATATAAAATACAAAATGCATTTAGTTCAACCTTAAAAGTCCCCATAGTCTTTACCAGTTTCAATGCCATTCAAAAGTCTACAGTCCAAAGTCTCTTCTGAGACTCAGGCCAATCTCCTAACTGTAAGCTCCTGTAAAATCAAAAGGCAAATTACAAAATCCCAACATACAGTGGAACTGAATACACATTCCCATTCCAAAAGGGAGGAATAGAGGCATAGTGAGGAAATGCCGGACCAAAACAAGACCGAAAACCAGCAGGGCAAACTCCAAATCCAGTAGCTCCATGTGCAACTTCTGGGACTTGACTTCCAAAGGGCTTAGATGGCTCAGCTCTTCCAGCTTTGCTTGCAACATACATCTCTTTCTTAGGCTTGTACCACTACCTGTATGCAGCTCTTCTTAGCAAATATCTCACAGGTCTGGCATCTCGAATGTCTCTTGGGGTCTCTGCTGCCAACCAAGCTTCACATTCACAGCTTCATGCAATGGCCTATCAGGGCCTTTGTTATTCAGGGACGCCCCTGCTGCACCCTGCCTGGCCTCTGCTGCTCTCTGAAACTGGGGAGGAAGAACTGATGGCCCCTTCACTCTTGCAAACTTCATATATCTAAAGCCAGCACCACGTGAATGAAATTTCCAAATTTGGCTGCAAGTTACTTTAACCACATTTGCAGATTTTCTCTGCCCTGGACTTGTTGGAGTAGAAAACGCTTTCTTAGCTGGGTATGGTCTTGCCCTGAAGGTACTGTTTCTCTTGTTTACTTGTAAATCTCGAGGCCTCTGCTTAATCACTTTTTCCATTGTTTACTTATAAGTAGCTAGGCCTCTCCTTAATCACTTTAGTCTCCTTATCAAAAGGAATCTCTCCTTCTTATGCTTTGGCCCCACCTTTAATCTTCCTAGTGCAGTTTTCAGATCCCAACTGTACATTCTGCATTTCATTCTGCCCCATCTGCTCTTCTTCACTGTAGATCTGTATAATATTCACCATTAAAAGCCACACCACCATTTCTACATTAGGCTGTCTTGAAATATCCTCTGTCAAAGACATTAGTCCATTGCTTTTCAACTTAGCATCAGGCAAGCATTTGGGCTGTGGGCAAACTGCTGCCAGACTCTTTATCAAAATATCCCAGTTGTTAAGTCTTTATTTTCCTCTGGAACTACAATTTTTGCAGCAATGCTTTCTTCCAGGCTTCTACTAGAATGGCTCCTTAAGCTCTGCTTACAGTAGTCAACAGCTTTTCTAGCCCAAAGTTCCAAAGTCTTCCACATTTCTCCAAACATCCACATGGTCAGGTTCTTCACAGCCAACAGCCCAGTCTCTGGTACCAAATAACTGTATTAGTTACTTTTCTGTTGCTGTGATAAAACACCATGACCAAAGGAACTTATAAAAGGAAGAGTTTATTTGAGCTATGATTGACGGTTCCAGGGAATTAGAGTCCATTGTGGTGGGAGGCATGGCAGCTGGAGCTGGAGCAGCATGCCGAGGGTCACAGGAAGCAGAGAGAGAACAACTGGAGACCACGAGGCTTGTTAAACTCACTAAGCCTGCCCCCAATAACTTACCTCCTCTAGCATGGCCACACCTTCTAAGACCTCCAAAAACAGTGCCACCAACTGGAGACAAAATGTCTGAATACTTATAGCCTATGGGGGACACTTATTCAAACCACCACAGAAGGCTACAGACTTGTGGGTATTAATTTTATAGTATGCTACTATAGTGAATGTATTTATCAGCACTAGTCATTTTTCTGGTGGTCTTTAGGGTCTTTCACATATAGAAACATATCATCATCAAATAAAGTGACTTTCCAATTTCTATACAGTTTCTCTCCTTCCCATCTCATCTTAGCTAAGCTAAGATTTTAAATATTATGCTTAACAGAAATGGAGTGAGTAGACATCCTGGTATTATTTCTGATTTTAACAGGAATGCTTTCAATTTATCTTGGTTCAATATGATGTTGTCTGTTTTGTACTGCTATATTGTTTTTATTATATTGTGATATGTCTTCTGCCTCCCTAAATTCTCTGTGCTTTGTATCATGAATTGAAGTTGGATTTCATAAAAGAATTTTTCTGCATCTAATGAGATGATCTTGTGGTTCCGGTCCTTGAGTCTGTTTATGTGGTAGAGTACATTTATTGATTTGTGTATATTAAACCATCCTTGTAACTCTAGGATGAAGCGAACTTGATCACCATGGACAATATTTCTCATGTGCACTTGCATTCTGTATTCAAATATTTTAGTGAAATTTTTTGTGTATGTATCCATCAGAGAGAATGGTTTATTTTAGTGGTTTTCTATGGTTTTGTTATTAGGTTAATACCATTTTCATAGAAAGAATTAATTTTCTATTTTATGTAATAATTTGAAGTTTATTGGTATAAGTTCTTCCTTGAAGGTTTGGTTCTGTGTTCATCTGGTTCTGGGCTCTTTTTAGTTTGGAGAGTTTTAATTACTTCATCTACAACATTGCTTTTCATGGGTCTTTTAAAGTTAATATTTATGCTTTTATGTTTTTAAATTATAATTCTTTTTTTTTCTTTTTTTTATTGATGCTTTGTGCATTTCGTGCATCATTTTCCAATTCAGATCAGGCATTTTTCCGTTTCCCTTCCCCCCCACCCCCACCCCATCCCAGATCATGTATTCTGCCATAACTGTCTTGCATCTTTCTCTGTTTTTTTGTTTTTTTTTTCCTTTTTTAGCTATAAGTGATAATCCATGAGTAAAAGCATTCTAAATAAACTGAGTACACTAATTTTACTTGTTTTCATTTTAAATCAAAGTTGTTTTTTTTTAATATTTTTTCTTTTTTTTTTATTGATGCTTTGTGTATTTCATACATCATTTTCCAATTCAGTTCAGGCATATATCCTCTTCCCTTCCCCCCATCCCACCCCTACCCATCCAAGATCATGCATTCTGCATACGTTTTCTGCATCTTTCTCTGCTTTTTTGTTTTGTTTTGTTTTCATTTTTTTTAACAATAAGTGATAATTTGTGAGTACAAGCATCTTTCATGTAAAACCAATTTGCAAGCAGTTGTGCCCAAACCCACACAGCTCATGGGTCCCACCATCCAGCAGGGGGGGCTTGTATGTTCAATCAAGTTGATCAAATGAGTGTCCAGTCTATATTGTTGTAGTTTCACCATTCACCCCAATCGCAGCCCTTACATTCTACCACGCCCCCTCTTCCGCAGATTGTTCCCTAGGCTTAGAAAAGGGGCACAGGTGGATGAGAAGCAAAACAGTCTACTTTCTCTGGAGCTGTTGTCTTGGTCTCTAGTCAATTCTGGCTGTTTTCTTTCATGGGCTGCCAGCTTGTCCAGGCATAACCTTTCGATCCTACTAATGAAGCACATGCAATTAGATATATAGGTATTTAAACAGTATAATATATAGCCTTTCGATCCTACTAATGAAGCACACGCAATTAGATATATAGGTATTTAAACAGTACTAATTGTTATGGTAGGTTACTTTGGTATAGACACAGATGTTTGGATGGTATGTTAATCCATGAATTACATTTTCTTCTGTTAAGTATGACAGGGTCTTCGTGTGGTTTATAACATCTCCTAACCATTAGAGGATGTAAGCTTGTGGCATCAGCCGTGGGTTATTCCTCCAAGGAGAGAGCTAATAGCCAATTAGATTTGGGATATACAGACATATGGCTGCCACTGCTGCACAGTATTTCCAGGCAGATGAGGTGTAGCTGGTGCTGACGGAGGAGTCTTGCTTGACTCAAGGAGACCTATATTTGCTTTATTGGTTTAGTGGCCTTTGGTAACACTCTCTGGCATTCCAGAGACCATCTGTATACTTGCAAGTGCGGTCTCCATACATCTTTCCCATGTTTATATCAGGTCTTCAACAGCAGGGCCTTATCGCCTCTCTTCCTGCAGATATCCCAGTTTGGAGGCAAGGAGCCTTTACCTTTTGTGGGGGCTTGGATCCCCTGGCCAACATCTCCTTGGTAGAATAATCCATTGTTGATGTCAGAGCTCCTGTATTAATATATTTTGTTTAAGTGCATAGCTTAAGGAGACTTTAGCATTATATTTGGTTCTGAATACAGAATAATCCTTTTCACAGTTTCTATGTCCATTAGTCAATTAAAGAAGGCAGTTTTACTGATTTTACAAGAGAATACCTCTATAACGCTGGCTCCAATCTACAGTTGGATTGCTGCAGACATCAGGCTTCTCTGTGGATCCTACTAGTAACAACTATTTTTAATGAATCCTAACGAAGCTTACCTTCTAGGTGCTGCAAAGGTTTTAATACTAGAGACTTTCTTAACTCCCCTCCCCCCCATAGAATAAGGAGAAATAAGATGATGATGAGGTAAATCAAAGTTTTTACTGAATTTTTGTGCATTTAATACATTATAGCTCAATCATTTAGACTCACCTTTCCTGTCTGCACCCATTTATGGCACCCCCACACACCAGATCTCATGCATTCTGTCATGTATTTTAAGGTACATTGAGTCAAGTTTTGTCCCCAGTGTCATTTGATGTGTGTGTATACAACAGGCGTCTGATCATTCTGTTTAGGGACACTCAATTAGAGAAGACCAGCTTATTTAAATTATTTATATCATTTGATTTAACTTTGGTAGGTGATTCATATCTAAACACTCATTTTTTAGATTTTTAAATTTAACTGAACATGAATTTTTCCAGTATGTCATATGAATTTCTGAAAATTTTCAAGGTCCATTGTAATGTTTCTGGTTTCATCTTTGAGTCTGTTAATTTGGGTACTCTTTCTTTTGGTTAATTTGCCTAAAGATTTTTCAATCTTGTTGATCTTATCAAAGAACCAGCACTTCATTTCACTGATTCTTTGTATTATTTTCTGTTTCTAGTTCATTAATTTCAGCCTTGATTTTATTTACCTTTTCTGTGTACCCTTTTTAGATGTTTTCGTTTTTGGTTTTCGAAGCTTCAGGTGCATAATTAATTTATGTATGTGAGCTGTTTCTAATTTTTCGGCATATGTACTTAATGCCATAAATTTTCTCAGAACTGCCTTTATTGTGTCCTATAAGATTGGGTATGTTGTATTTTCATTTCATTAAATTCTAGGAATTGGGATATACAGGCACATGGCTGCCTCTGCTGCACAGTATTTCCAGGCAGGTGAAGTGTAGCTGGTGCTGATGGTGGAGTCTTGCTTGACTCAGGCTGTTGGCTCTCTCCTTGGAGGAATAACCCATGGCTGATGCCATAAGCCTACATCCTCTACAGGTTAGGAGATGTAATAAGCCACAGTAAGACCCTGTTATATTTATCAGGGGGTAAAAATGTAATTCATGAATTAACATATCATCCAAACATATGTGTCTATGCCAAAGTAACCTACCATAACTATTAGTGCTGCTTAAATACCTATATATCTAATTGCTTGTGCTTCATTAGTAGGATCGAAAGGTTACTCCTGAACAAACTGTCAGCCCATGAAAGGAAACAGCCAGAATTGACCAGAATCCAAGTCAACAGCTCCAGAGAGAGAGGACAGTTTTACTTCTCATCCACCTGTGCCCCTTTTCTAAGCCTAGGGAACAATCTGCGGAAGAGGGGGCGTGGTAGAATGTAAAGGCTGCGATTGGGGTGAACGGTGAAACTACAGCGATGTAGTCTGGACACTCATTTGATCAACTTGATTGAACAAACAACCTGTCAACCTCCACTGAATGGTGGGACTGTGGGGGTTTGGGCACAACAGTCTATAGATTGGTTTTGCACGAAGGATGCTTATACTCATGGATTATCACTTATAGCTAAAAAATGAAAAAAAA
>VZQC01005595.1:765537-978989 GCA_009823505.1 Rhizomys pruinosus
CCAGCCCAATCTATGTTTTTTTTTTTTTTTTTACTAAGGATTTAAACCCATTAATATTGAAAGTTGTTATTGGCCGATATTTAATCAATCCTCTTATGTTCATGTTATAGTGGTGTTTTCTTAGACTTTGTTTGGTTGACTTTTCTGGGTTAACTTATTTTAAGAATGTTTTCTTTTCAGGCATGTATACTTAATTGAATATTCTCTATGAAACTAATTTTGTGAATATTAATTCCTGCAATCTGTTGTTATCATAGAGAGTTTTTCTTTCTCCTTCAATTACAACTCATAGTTTTCCTGGGTTGTAGTGTGTGCTTTCATGACCTATAAGACATTGGTCATGCTCTTCTGGCTTTCATAGTCTCTATTGAAAGGCAGCTGTTACTGTAAAGGGCCTGCCTTTATATGTGACTTGATCTTTCTCTCTTACAGCTTTCAATCTTCTTTTTCTGTATATTTAGTATTTTGACAATTATATGATATGGGTACTTTTTTTCTGGTCTTGTATACTCGGTGTTCTTTATGGCTCTTGTAACTAAATGGTTATCTCTTTCCCTAAATTTTCTTCTATGCTTTTATTAAAAATATTTTCTGTGTCTTTGATGTGAGTTTCTTCTTCTTGTATGACTATGGTTCATAGATCTGAGCTTTTGCACTCTCCCAGATATATTACATATTCTTACTGGCTTGTTTTATATTTGTCATTTTATTTGACTGAGTAATCAATGTCCCTTAGTTTGACTTCCAGATCTTCCTGCTAGAAAACCACAACAAACATAAGTTGCTTCTAATGTGGCTGACGGGAAACAAGGTTCATCTTAAGCTGAAAACCTGACTTGGCAGTCTCATTCACATGGTACTTACTGACTTTAGAGGGATAGAACATGCAAGATAACTGGGTATCATTTCCTGTCCTGAGTTTCAGACAATTCCTGAGGCTATGTAGCAGGTAGCAGGGGATCCCTAGTTTATAGAAGGCCTTTGAAAATGTGAGACACTATTAAATGAAGCTTTGAAGTTCAAGCATAGGGTATTGTGGAGACCCCAAGATGTTGGAGATGCAAAAGCTGTGAGACATCTGGCAAGGAGAGTTGTATACTGACAGTGCCACTGTCCAAGTAGTGACAAATACTGCAGGCAGCAAAGCTTGAAGGGTGGAGCCATCTAAGGACTAAAAGCCCAGAAGACATACATAAGGCTATCAGATCTGGTGTTTTCCCTGATGCATTTCAACCTTACTTTGTCTAGTACTTCCTCAGTATTCCACTTTTGGAATAATAATGTGTATCCATGATATTATATGTTGGCAATATATAATTTGATTTTTTTTTTCAGAGGCTTAAAGTAAGAGATTTCCTTGAGTCTCAGAAGAGTTTGGACTTTTCAACAGTTTGAGACTGTTAAAGACTGTGGAATTTTTAAAGTTGGATGAAATGTATTTTGTATGTTCATAAGTCGACACAGGGCATGGAATAGAATGTGGTAGCACCAGGCATGATGGTGCATGCCTTTAATCCCAGAATTCTGGAGGCAGAGGCAGGCGGATCTGTGAGTTCAAGGCCAGCCTGGTCTTCACAGTAAGTAAGCCCCAGGCCAGCTGGGATTAAAGGGAGATCTTACCTTGAAAAAAGAGTGTGGTCCTAGCCGGGCATGGTGACGCACTTTTTTTTTTTTTTTTTTNGACAGCCATTAAATGAAAAGCTTTGGAAGTTCCAGCATAGGTGAATTGTGAGACGCCCAAGATGTTTGGATGTCAAAAGCTGTGAGACATCTGCGCAATGAGAGTCATGTCTATTGAACAGTGCGCACTGGTCCATTATTATGACAAGATACTGTGCAGGCAGCAACTTGAATTGGGTGGAGCGCATCTAAGGACTAAAAATGCCCAGAAGCATACATAATCCCCGGTATGCGAGATCTGTGTGATTTCCCTAGATGCATTCTCACAGCCTTACTTTGTCTAGTACTTCCTCAATGTATTCCACTTTTGAGAAATATCATAATGTGTGCATAACCATCGATTATATGTTAGTGCAAATATAATTTGATTTTTTTTGTTCAGAGGCTTAAAGAAAGTAAGAGATTGTGCCTGATCTCAGAAGAGCTTTGGACTTTTCAACAGTTTGAGACTGTTAGACTTCTGAAGTTTTTTAAAGGGAGAAGTGTAGTTGTTGTAACTGTTCATCAATGTCCGACCGGGCAATGGGAACAGATGTTGTAGCAACCATGGCATGATGGTGCAATGCCTTTAATTCCCAGAATTCTGGAGGCAGAGCGGGTGGATCTTGTGAGTTCAAGGCCAGCCTGGTCTTCACAGTAAGTAAGGCCCCAGGCCAGCTGGGATTAGAAGGTAGACTTACCTTAAGAAAGAGTTTGTGTGTCCTATGCGCGGGACAAGCAGGGATTTGGCACGCACTTTTTTTTTTTTTTTTTTTTTTTTACTACTTTTTTTTTTTAAAATTGATGCTTGTGTGCATTTCATAGCATGATTATTTCCATTCAGCTTTCAAGCGCATGATTACAACGTTCCCTTCCCCCGAACCACACGCCACCCGAGCCTCCAACATCATTTTGCCATAACTTGTTCCTGCATCTTTCTCGCATGTTGTATGTTTTTGTTTTTTTTTTCATTTTTAGCTATAAGTGATAATCCATGAGTACAAGCATCCTTCATGCAAAACCTATCTGCAGGCTGTTGTGCCCAAACACCTACAGCCCCACCATCCAGTGGGGGGTGACAGGTTGTTTGTTCAATCAAGTTGATCAAATGAGTGTCCGGACTACATTGCTGTAGTTTCACCATTCACCCCAATCACAGCTCTTACATTCTACCATGCCCCCTCTTCCTCAGATTGTTCCCTAGGCTTAGAAAAGGGGCACAGGTGGATGAGAAGCAAAACGGTCCACTCTCTCTGGAGCTGTTGTCTTGGACTCTGGTCAATTCTGGCTGTTTCCTTTCATGGGCTGACAGTTTGTCCAGGAATAACCTTTCAATCCTACTAATGAAACACCACAAGCTTACATCCTCTACAGGTTAGGAGATGTTATAAGCCACAGTAAGACCCTGTCATATTTAACTGGAAAAAAATGTAATTCATGGATTAACATATCATCCAAACATATGTGTCTATACCAAAGTGGTGCACACCTTTAACCCTAGCATTTGGGAGGCAGAGGCAGGCGGATCTTTGTGAATTCAAGGCCAGCCTACTCTACAGAGTGAGTTCCAGGACAGCTGGGGCTACAGGGAGACCCTATCTCAAAAAGACCAAAAAAAACAAAAAAAACAAAAAAAACAAAAAAAGAATGTGGTCCTTTAAATAATAATGTCCCCTTTAGCTCCAGGTATTTCAAAACTTGGTCACTTGATGACATTGTTTATGGAGGTTTAAGGGGTGTATCCTTGATGGAGTAAGTGTGATGACTAAAGAATCTCCATTTTGAGCAGAGCAACTAACTTAAATGAATCTTAAGATTTAGGAAAGAGGTCTTAGCACAAGACCAGAAAACAAAAGCCCTTAGTTTCCCTCTTACTCTTACAAGGAACCTGTTAGATAAACAACTCCAAGAAACTCTGACTGTAGAATACCTTTGCCCCCTTGCCTGAAATGTGTAACTATTGTGAAAATGATTAACTAACTGCTTGTATTGCTTCTGTAAACTTGCTTTACTGTTTTCTCGACAAGAAACCATGGTACTATCTCACATAGGAGGAAATTACGCAGAAGTAAAACAATTATGGACTGTGTGTTGAAAGGTTCCAATCCCTTGCTCCCACTCAGAAGAGTTTCACGCTGCGGAATTAGACTGTTTGCCACCAGGTTGCCTTTTTCTTTCTTTGTTATTGATTTTGATTAAATTTCAGTTGATTTAAACTTGTACTGTGTCTGGTGGTCTTTCTCAGTAGTCTTAAATCTATAACATAACCACATAATTGTGAGTTGATGCAGAATTCATTGCTTGTCCCATTTCATGTTGTGTCTCTTTGCCTTCTGCATATGTAAGAAGTTATGAGTACTCTGCTCAGGCTGCCCCCTACCATGCCACCTCAACCATTATGGATTCTTCTCTCTGGAACCATAACCCAAATATTTTCTTTCTTCTATAATTTGCCTTGGTCATGGTGTTTGTCACAGCAGCAGAAAGTAACTAAATAGAAATCAAGAATTAAAATGTGAATTTTGGTGCATAATGAATATTAACACAATTGTCATTTATCAGCTTACAATCTACAAGTTGTAAAACTGTTGAGAGTCTTCTATTGGGAAGTTGTTGAAGTGTCAAGATAGAAGTTTAAAACTTTGAAAATGGGGCTGGAGAGATGGCCTAGCGGTTAAGAGCGCCGACCGCTCTTACAGAGGACCCGGGTTCGATCCCCAGCACCCACATGGCGGCCGAGAACCGTCTGAAACTCCAATTCCAGGAGAACTCCAGTTCCAGGGGAATCCAATACCCTCTTCTGACCTCCGCGGCATTGCACGACACGGGTGCACAAACCGGCATGCAGACAGTACATTGATACACATACAGAAATAAATAAAAAAAATTAAAAAAAAAAAAAGAAGAGTCCTGAGATCAGTGCCTTTATGAGGGTCCTCTGACTTTCACATGGGTACTTGCANGTTAAGAGCGCCGACCGCTCTTACAGAGGACCCGGGTTCGATCCCCAGCACCCACATGGCGGCCGAGAACCGTCTGAAACTCCAATTCCAGGAGAACTCCAGTTCCAGGGGAATCCAATACCCTCTTCTGACCTCCGCGGCATTGCACAACACGGGTGCACAGACTTGCATGCAGACAGTACAGTCATACACATACATAAATAAATAAAATTAATAAAAAAAACTTTGAAAATATTTTGATAAGTGCATGTTTATACATAACAAAAATTCACTTAATTAAATATATTTCTATATGTCTCTGTTTAACTGCTGGTGACTCATCCATAGATTAGGTTGAAAATCAAAACCAGCAAGGACAGCTAGGTAAGACTTAAAAAAGTATTCAACATTTTTCGCCATTAATGAAATTCAGATTAAAACCACTTTAAGCCAGGTGTGGTGGCCCAGGCCTTTAATCCCAGCATGCAAGAGGCAGAAGCAGGCAGATACCTGTGAGTTCAAGGCCAGCCTGGTCTACATAGTGAACTCCAGGCCAGCTGGGACTAAAGGGAGACCCTGCCTCAAAAATACAAAAACAAAAATCAAAAACAAAACAAAACAAAAACCAAAAACACATTAAGATATTACCTTAGCCTAGGGATGTGTCAACTTTGAGTATTTCTCAGAACTATGACCTTTCCAGTCTTCTGCATCTTACTAACTGCAAAAGAGGTATCCTTATATTTACAGACAAATATCCAAGAAACTACTCAAAAAAGAAGCTTCTTTTATACTAGGTCAAGAATAGTACAGATTCCCATAATTAGACACACACAGACATGGTCTGTGAATTGCTCATGCCTAGGTGACACATCTACATTGCAACCTCTACACATAAATCCCATACAACATAGAACATGATCCAAAAAGGCATTAATTAACCTCCTAATGTTTGCTAAGGTAGCTCTCCATGCAATAGTCAGCCTCAAACTCAAAAGGGCATAAATGGCAAAAATGTGAAGATTAGGACTCTACAGAATGTGGTTCCATGGACAGGTCACCTATATTCAGCTTCACTCACCCAAGGCTCAGGGAACATTGCACAAGAGAGGACAGAAAGATTGTAAGAGCTAAGGAGGTTATGCAACTCCAAATGGAAATGAACACTATAAGCTCCTGGGATCCTGTTCATATGAACCTACACCATTGTTTTTTTTTGTTTGTTTGTTTGTTTTTTGGTTTTTTTTTGTTTTGTTTTTGTTTTGTTTTCTTAATTTTTTTTAAATTTATTTTTAAGGGATTCTACAATATAATGACACAGTTGTTTGCAGATAACATTGATGTTACTCAGTATGTCATACAATTAGATAATTGGTGCATTTTGTAAGTATCTATGTCCAAATTTTGAACAACCCAAGATTCCTATAGTCCAGTTGGAGAAGCTTGTATGCACAGGCATGTTGATCAATCAGGAGTCCAGACTATATTCCTGTAGTCTCATGATTCACCCCTATTTCTCCACAGCCCTTACAATCTACCATGCCTCCTCTTTCGCAGTTTGTTCCCTGGGCCTTGGGAAAGGGGCACAAGTGGGTGAGAAGAAAACAGTCTAATTTCTTTGGAGTTGTCATTTTGGACTCCAGTCTGTTCAGGTTGTTTCCCTTCATGGATTGACAGCTTTCCCAGTGATACCCTTTTTAGTCATACTAACAAAGCACAAGCTATTGGATGTACAGGCATTTAAGCAGTACCACTTATTATGTCAAGCTAAGCTGTGAGCATAGACACAGATGCTTGGATGGTATGCTAATCCCCAAACTGTGGTTTCTCTATAAAGTGTGACAAGTTCTTATTGTGGCTTATAACATCTCCTAACCACTAGAGGACATAAGCTTGTGGCATCCGCTGTGAGTTATTCCTCCAAGGAGAGAGCTAATAGCCAAATAGATTTGGGATATATATAGACACTTGGCTGCCAGCCACTGTTGCACCAACTGGATTTCACAGAACCTACACCATTGTTATCAGCATGCACAAGATCCATGCATACTCAGCCTGACAAAAAAAAAAAAAAACAAACAAAAACAAACAAAAAAAAAAACTGCACAGACCTGCAGAAATGTGTAACAGAACCCATCCATGGCTGAAGAAATATTGGCAACTGATTGCAGTTTTGATAAAGAGGAACTAGTGGAAATGTAAAATTATGCAGTCTGAAAATTTCACAAAATAAAACAAAACAAAATAAAGGTAGGCAGATCTCTGAGAGATAAAGGCCAGCCTTTATATATCTCTTTATTTCAGGCCAGCTAGTGCTACAGGGAGACAGAGTCTGAAATCAAACAAATTAAAAAACAAAATAGAAAAAAAACACAAAAACAAAAAGTAAAACTACCATATGACCCATCTGTATCACTCCTAGACTTACACCAAAAGGATTTCACACCCTTTGGCAAAGGGTATCTAACACATTCATATTCATTACTGCTAGGAAATAGAGACAGCTAAAATGTCCCAAGCTGATGAATGTATAATGAAGTAGTAAATATACACAATAGATTATAACTGACAGAAAAATGAAATTTACAGGGACATGTAATTGGGAAAAAAATCGTCTAATTGAAGTAAGCAGATCCAAGAGGTCAAATTTCGGCTACATTTCCCATCTCATATAAGGATCAAAGCTTCAACTCTTTACTGTGATGTGTCCAGCAGGGAGTACACTTGCAAGCCATTGCTTATACAAGTAAGCAAAGGAGTAGGGAATGGCACCTTAAAGGAGGTGATCTAGTAGAATACACATAAAAGGAACGTAAAAAGAAGGATCGTTATGAGTGGAAAACTTTAGGCAGGAAGCCTGGCAGGTGGCTCAAGAGATGAATACACAGAACTGGGGGAATATTAATCAGGGTAAAAGAGTATAAAAACATTTAGAAATGAAAGTTCACCTGTGCAATAGCTGTTTGACTGTTGGGGAGGGAGGGTAACCAATAGCTCTGGGAATGCATGAATGGACTCAACACCCACTCTATGGTGGTCTGACTAACACCCCAAGTATGGGGAGGTAGTAGGCCCATGAGGGGAAAATATTTCTGGTGCTTTACCCAGCTGGCACCATAGCAAACTGCCTTAATTATGCCCATGGTTATGTGTAGAGGTAAAAGCAGCTCACAATCTTAAAGAAGCTTTTCTCGATGAACAGTGGGTAAATCCAGAGACTTGCAGCTGACAAACATGCAAAAATGAAGCAATGGGTGTGGGCCCCCCTCTGATGATCAGACAATACTGAGGAAGAGCTTGAGTGAAGAATTTAAGAGCTGGTGCTTCCCTCAACTCTGTATAACAGAGTGCAATGCAGACTGAAGGCCACAATGGACCATTTTAGAGACTAAATGACTGTAGGGTATTGTGTCCCTGGTTAGGACTCCTATATTAAACGTCACCTACCCATGGCTCAGGGGACCATTGCAGAAGAGAGGGCAGCAAGATTTTAAGAGCCAAGGTTGGTCCATGAACATAGGAAATTAGGTGTTTTCAGGCTACTGTAAGCTCACACGTGAACTTGCAGTGGTGGTGGCATCTAGCACAAGAACCATGATGACTGGGTCTTATACTTACAGACAAATATCTGAGTCACCACTCATCAAAAAACCTTCTTTTGCACTAGATGGAGACTATTATAGAGTACCACAACAGGTCATATACAGACATTGTGAGTTTTCCAAGTGGCACATCTACAGTGTGACCTTTACACACCAGGCTCATGCAACATAGAACAAGGGATAAAGGCGGACACTAGTGAATTTCTCACTTCTCATTATTGAAGCTCCCTCACACAACAGAGGGCCATGAACACAAAAGTTCACAAATGGACAAAGCATAGAAAGTAAAAGTCACCAGTGTGGGTCCTTGGATAGGACTCCTAAATGTCTAGAGATTTTTACAAAAATGAGGTTTACATAAACTTAGAGAAAACTCTCAGAAAAAGAAACAAATAGATCTATTCTTTTAGATTTGATACTTCCAATGTGTGTTGTTTTTTCCCTGAGCCTACTCCTCACACTCAAAACCAGTCTACTCCTATCTATTTCATCTCAGCAAGGGCATAGGATGAAAGAATTGATGAGAGCTTCATCCCATTGTCCAACTAAACACCAAGTTTCACAATAGTAGAGAATTGACACTGCTATGATCCATGGTTACTAAAAATGTAGTATCTTGTTTCAAAACACTTTGATTTCAATAATATTCTATTTTTCTTTCAAGTACATTTTCTATAAATAGGGGGAGATAGTTTTGTATATTGTTATTCAACATTTGTGCATTTCATACCGAATATCTTAGTCATCTTTATATCCCCTGCCCAATCTTTACACTTTGGTAGCTTGCCTCTACCAGATTTCATGCATTCTATCATTATGGGAAGGCTTAGTGAGGAAAGGTAGCACACTCAGACATATCTCAGTGCGCATTCATCCAATGGAGTCTAGTCAGCCTACGTAGAGTCACTCTCTTAAAGATCATCTTCCCCATATGTGCTGGATAGCTTTAGTGTCAACTTGACACACCTGGGTTGAGGGAGACTCAATTAGGGAATTGGCTCCATTGGATTGGCCTGTGGCCACATCTGTGGAGTATTGTCTTGATGGTAGAGCAGTGTGGGAGGGCCCAGCCCACAATGAGTAGTGCCACCCTGGGCAGGTTGTTGTGTACTGTATAAGAAGGCGGGCTGGGCATGAGCCAGGGGAGCAAGCCAGTGAACAGCATTCCTCCATGGCTTGTGCTTTAGCTCCTGCCTCCAGGTTCCTACCCTGAATTCCTGCCTTGGGCTCCCTAAGTGATGAACTGTGACCCGGGAGATGTAAGCTGAATAAACCCTTTCCTCCCCAAGTTGGTGTTGGTCAGAGTGTTTTGTCACAGCAATGGAAGACAAACTAGGACACCATATCCATCAGTTATCAGCTGCAAGTAGTTCTTTGTTAAGAGTGAGGCCAGATGCCCATTTCAAGGGAAAATGTTTTTAGAAATACGGAGCTGGAAATAAGGAGCATAGTTAGAATTATCTTAACTTTAAGTATTGAAAAATGACATTTAAAAATTTTAAAATAACCTTTTGTACTATTTTGTTAAAACTGCCCTAAAAATGGGATGCCAGCTTCCTGTAGCAATGTTTCTGAAGTGTTCTGAGGCAGTGAACTCTTTAATTATGTTATTATCTTTCATGAGGTGTACAGTTAATTGTCTTTATGTCAAATGTAAATGATTTTGAACAATAAAAGTGAATGAATAATGTTCTGGCCATGAGCAACAGAAGTCATGTAGATTTTGATTTTCTTAGTCATTTAAAAACATTTCTTTTCACATTTAGAAAAGAAATTAGTTAAGATTACAATCTAATAACCATCTAACTCCTCATTTTGCAGTAAAAATCAACATGAACCATGGAACTGTGTCTTTGAAAAAATGAGTATAACCTGGTTAGAATTATCTGAATTTAGATTCATAATGTAAGCCTTTTAAAGATGTATGGCACTATCAGATTTGAATCAGTGCCTTCTTTGTGCTCTGAACAGTACCTCAAACTTTCTGTGTTCAAAAAAAGACAATCTACATGAGTGTGAAAAAGAAGAGTGGTGGTAGTGCCAAGCACAGGGATATTCCAAGAACGTGAAATAGAGCTTTGTTCTACTTACCCTATATGTTTTGGTGCCTGTATGGCATCCAGCCTACTTACATTATTAAAAGGGTCTTGGTGATCTCTGCTCTTGTGCTTTGAGTGCACATAACCTAGGTACAGTTGTTAGAACTGTTAATACAGTGTATTCATGTGGGAATGATTCTACCTTCCAGAACATCATATACATCACTCAATATTTTCTCTCCGATGAAGTGAAACTTATTAAGTCTGATCTGATGGAGGCATGAATGGGACCTTGGGCTTGTTCCCCTGTTCCAAACAAATAACAAATCATTTTATGTTATACATCATTATTTTAGTGTGTACAACTTACTCTCATCTCTAACTCTTTTTACCCCCTCTTTGCTTGTAAATTTTCCCTCCTCCCCACTGTGTCTTTCCCTTATTCAGGCCTTTTGTTAATTTTTTCTTTTGTATATTTGTTTAATATATACATAAGATAGAAAGACTGTATATATCTATGGGGTAACAGGTAATGTTCTGATATACTCATATATTGTGCCATTCTTAAATCAGATTAAGCATATTTTTCCTCAAACACTGATCATTTTTAAAAATATTTTTATTTAAGTTTTGTGCAAAGGTTTACTATTTTGGGCAGAAGTTTCCTGTTTCGGACAGTTCTTTGATCCAGTCTTTTTGTTGTTGTTGTCTCCTCCAATTTGTATTGCTCCAAAATATGCAAATACATACATCACACATATATAAAAATTATGACATCCAAAACTTGTTTAGAAATTCACAAGTTGGGCTGGAGAGATGGCCTAGCCGTTAAGAGCGCTGACTGCTCTTACAGAGGAACTGGGTTCGATCCCCAGCACCCACATGGTGGCTGAGAACCATCTGAAATTCCAATTCCAGGAGAACTCCAGTTCCAGGGGAATCCGACACCCTCTCTGACCGCGGCATTGCACGACACGGGTGCACAAACTTCCATGCAGGCAGTACATTGATACACATACAGAAATAAATAAATGCCAGGCGTGCTGGCGCATGCCTTTAATCCTAGCACATGGGAGGCAGAGGCACGTGGATCTCTGTGAGTCCAAGGCCAGCCTGGTCTACAGAGTGAGTTCCAGGACAGCCAGAGCTACAGGGAGACCCTGTCTCAAAAAGACTAAAAAAAAAAAAAAAAAGAAAGAAATTCAAAAGTTTCTCCTTTAATTTTATATTACTCTAAGATACGCATACATATCCTCTACCCATATACCAAAATTAGAAAGCATAAAAATAAGTGGTAGGTTAATTCTACAACCTGTAAATGGATTCACATTTTAACAGTACAGTTGCTTTCAGATAAAAAGAAATATAATATTAACATGGTAGCATTCACAAATGACAGATACTATTCATAATGTTTTTTTTTTTTTCCCCAGGACTGTGATACTTCACTTAACATAATGGCTTCTAATTCCATCCTTTTACTTGCAAAATTCGTGATGTCATCTTTCTTTACTGCTGCACAGAGAACATCCAATTTCAACCACCTCATATTTGATAAAGGGGCCAATAAGACTCAATAGAGGAAAGACAGAATCTTCAGCAAATGTTGCTGGCAAAACTGGATCACCACTTTTAGAAGAATAAAATTAAACCCCTACCTCTCACCCTGTAGAAAAATCAAGTCCAAATGGATCAAAGACCTCAATGTGGAGCCTAAAATACTGAAAATGGTAGAAGAAAACGTCAGCAGTAACCTACATAATATAGGTGTAGGAAAAGACTTTCTATATCAGATAGCAGCTGCACAAAAATAAGATTAACAATTGACAAGTGAGACCTTATCAAACCTAAGAGCTTCTATACAGTGAATTAAACAATCAAAGAAATGAAGAGAAAACCCAGAGTGAGAGGAAGCCTTTACCAATGATACATCTGATAGAGCATTAACATCCAGAGAATATAAACTACTCAAAACAAAGGAGTAAGAAAACAAATGACCCACTCAGAAGATGGAGTAAAGAGCTGAATAGAGACTTCACAAGTGAAGAAGATGGCTAAGAAACATCTTAGAAAGTATTCAACATCGTTAATGATTAAGGAAATGCAGGTGAAAACCAGCTTAAGATTTTAGCTTACCCCCATAAGACTGGTTAAGATTAGGAAAACAAAGTGTTCAACATCCCTAATAATTAAGGAAATGCAAATGAAAACCAGCTTAAGATTTCATTTTACCCTGGTAAGATTGGCTAAGTTTAGGAAAACAAATGACACCAAATGCTGGAGAGGTTGTGGGGAAGGGGAAGACTTACTCACTGCTGGTGGGAATGCAAACTCATGCAACTCCTATGGAAAGCAGTATGGAGAATACTTAAGAAACTCAAATTAAACCTACCATCTGACCCAGTCATACTACTCCTGGGTATATACTCACAAGACTCAATCTGTCCCAGAGAAACATCTAAAACCATGCTTATCATGGCTTTCTTCACAATAGCAAAGATCTGGAAGCAACCCAAGTGTCTCTCAACCTGAGTGGATAAAGAAAATGAGTGACATTTATTCAATGGAGTCCTTTCGTTACTTTGTAACAAATTAATTTTAACCAGGACACTGAGTGGCTGCAGGTTTAGAACTATCCATCAGAGATGGGTGGGCTGATTATTTGCTGCACAACTGAACACAGGGATGAAACTACCCTTGCAGCCTGGTAGGGTTACCATTTTGAACACAACTGAAGGAAGTGACTGTTGGAAGGGAGAGTTGGGGCCATGAGCCCCTTCAAGAACTTTTTCTATTGATACACTCATTCTTTTGCAGGTCTAATGTAGATAAAGCAGCTACCTTGAGATAGTGTTTGCAGTGGCTGTCATATTCTGAAGATGGGATGACCTAGGCAGTTTCCTATCTTTCAGTTTTTACATTCTTTTATCTCCTTCTTCTACAATGATCCCTCAGCCTTAGAGAGTGTCGCAAAATACGCTGTTTTGGGCTACATACACAACTATAATTTCTTCCTAAGCTCGAGAACAACCTTAGGTCTTTTTATTTAACAGTATTTAGTACCATTACAACAGTGTGATACACATTAAAATAGCCCTTACTTAATATTTTAACTAATGTTTAAATTTGATTATTTTGGCATGTTGTTTGGGTCAGTAAGTTGAGACAGGTTTGTTTAATTTCTGTATCATTTGCAAATGAAAGAATCATAATACACTCTGAGTAAAACCTAGAATTTGAATATTTTTTTTCCAGATACCTCGTTCAAATCTTGTCTAAGATAATCATAATTATACTCGTGTAAGGGAGTTATTCCACAGGGATTCCTCTTTACCTCCAAAGTAAATAAGCTTAGCCCTTGTTTGATACAGGCATTGGTTTGATAGAGGCGATTTCAAAGTATATGAAAGCGTTTACTAAAGGGCTAAAACATTTTTAGGTGGTTATGACTTGTTTGTTTAAAACCACATATTTAAGTGAAGTCATTCTTCTATTAGATGTTCTTTTGCATGCAAAATCTTACACAGGCTAACACATGAAGCTAATATTGCCCATTTAGGCACAAATACACATGAAATCATCCTGTCCTTTGGGGTGTTGTCAACTGCAATAAACTGAATGAGTTAGTAAAAAGACATAAAGGATTTCTAATCCTCTTAGATCTACATAGTAAGTCCAATGTAGTTTTAACTGCAGAGAAAAGCAAAGTCTGAGAGGGGTTAAGTGACATCGAGGAGTAAACTAGAAAGTGAAAAAAAAAAAAAAAAAAGACACTGGAGACCAAAGAAAGGAAGCTCAGCACAGTGAGGAATGTATACTGGAAAATAATGCCATTTTGAATGTAGGTGTAGGATTAATCTCTTATAATTATTTTTACATTGAAGTAAAGTAAGAAAGTACTTCTCAAGTGAAGAAGATAGAGAACACTGAAGAATTTGTGTGTCATAACTCAGTTTTGTGCCTGAGGATCATTACAGTAAGGAGGCTTGAAGCTGGGCTTTTTCATGTTAGTGCCACTTTGGAGAGAGTAACACAAAGTGCAGCTGGAAGTCTTCCCCAGCTTTGGCTAGGTTTTTAAGTCTTTTGACACTGTAGTTATCAACAGTTTTGAAGACAAGTCATTCTTGACTGTCATTGACTTTGTTCCTTTGAGGTATAACGTAACTGTGATGACTGATGACTACGACTTACTTAAAAACTCAGAATCTGCAAATGTACAATGAGTAGTTGCACCAGATGTTCTCTGCTTTTGTGAAAATTTCAAGATGAACATATGACTCTTCAGAAATCAAAGATGAATTGAATGCAAAGATGAAAGTAGAATGTAAAACAGAAATGCCTTTTGGAGTTGCCATCATCAAGCTTTATTGTGCACTGGAAGCAACAAAGAAGCATTAAAAATGTAAGGTGATTTACTGCTGCCATCCTGGAGTATGTGATTCAAAATTGATCCAAAAAGAAAACAACAGTCTCCTTTCATGTGTCTGATGTACATGATGTCCTTTGATGGCACATACCACAGTTGGCTCTGAAGCTCTGGGCCTTACTTTCGTGGCTGCCAGTGAGGCTGCTTAAGTGCTTTCTTGCCTGGGAGAAACCAAAGGACATAAGATGAGCATTCTTCTTCTGAAGCTCTCTCATTAACTACATACAACTCATACCTGGAATTCATGGCATATTTATAGCATTGCCACTAGAAAAATGTGAACAACGTATTAACAAAACTTGTGCCCACTGTGTATTATGGGACTCATTGTGAGTCAATAATTCAACAAAAGGGATAGGTATACTAAATGAAGCCTCCTTTTAATATATTATGTAGTTTAAAATATCCTACAAATTCTGAGGTAAATTGCCACCATTGAAAAAATTATAATGCATGTTGAGGTAAATATACTTGTAAATGTTTAGAAAGATACCAGATACTAATTCTGTAAATACAAACTAATTTTTAAATTTACCTGTAATTTTAGAAATTGTATCCAGAGACGATTTCATGTTGTAGGCTATGAAATGTTTTTCACTAATGCTTGAAGACAACTTAAATTATAGTTATAATATTATAAATTTTCTGCCTTGAATATATCTTCTATTATTTAAAAATAAACATGTTGTATCTTCAAGTGCTGAATATCTTTATAAAGTGATTTAAGAGGCTTTGCTATACTTAAAATAACCATCTTTGAGATTTAAGTATCAAGACTAATATGTCCATATTATATAATAGTTTGTGTCAGAAAAATTTGGATTTAAAATCAAAGTATTATTATCTAGACTCTTCATTTGGATGTTGAAATTTTATATAGTGAATTTATAAGAAATCAATTTTTGCATAAAAATCATGGCAGCAAAAGTTATTAAGTTGATAGACATTAGTTTTGAATATAGAATAAATTTATGCAAAAGTATATGTTATTTTGAAACATAGTACCAAGTTGTGTTATTTAATTTAAGTTAATGGATAGCTTTCCAAGAAAAAGAAATATAAGAGACTATTCCAACTTTAATTCTTGTCAACACAGACATGAATATGAGAGGGATAAATGGATTTAAGTTTGTGTGTTTTAATCAGGGTATAATTTACTATGCTTTCACTCATTTCTAAACTGTTCTTTTCAGTTTCTTTATTGTCTCATTTATTCAGAGTACATTGTTATCATATGGACTGGAGGCAATGGATGTTTTGTGTCTACATTTTTTGTGTGTGTTAGTGACTGTGTATGTGTTATAAATATGTTTACCTCATTTTTGACTTTAAACTCCTTTAGTATTCTTAGAAAAGTAAAATAGTTAACATTTAATTTAATAGACATTATCAATCATGTAAATTGTGCTCTTTCAATTTCTTATCTTGCTCCCAAAGGCTTTCTCCATTCTGAGACTACAAAAACAATGTTCTCTCATGGTTTCATCTAATAATTTTATTCTGTCAGTTCTTAAGATTTTTTCAGACTCTTTTTCACTGGACTGTTCCACTTGGCCAATGCATACACATTCCCAAGGAAAAGAGCTACATAACTGAAATCTAAACAAAACGTGTAGGAGCCTCTACCCTAGGACAAGTATAGCAAATTAACACAAACTAGGTGGCTTTAAGAAGTACTTTAGTTCCGGGGCTGGAGAGATGGCCTAGCGGTTAAGAGCTCCGACCGCTCTTACAGAGGACCCGGGTTCGATCCCCAGCACCCACATGGCGGCCGAAAACCGTCTGAAACTCCAATTCCGGGAGAACTCCAGTTCCAGGGGAATCCGAGACCCTCTTCTGACCTCCGCGGCATTGCACGACACGGGTGCACAAACCTGCATGCAGACAGTACATTCATACACATACAGAAATAAATAAAATTAAATAAAAAATAAAATAAAATAAAATAAAATAAAATAAAATAAAATAAAAAAAAAAGAAGTACTTTAGTTCCTAACAGACCAGGTCAGACTAGAAAAATGAAGGTTTGTTTCCTATCTTCCTTTTGAGAATATTATGTTAAAGCTGGCTGTTCTTTCACTTTCTCGAGTGAGTTTCCGAATCAGTAGAATCAAAAGACAGAAAATTTGCAAACATGCCTTACTAGTTTGCTTTCAGTTGCTGAGACTAAACACTCTGACCTATACCAACATGGGGAGGAAAGGGTTTATTTACTTACATCTCCAAGGTCACAATTCATCACTTAGGGAGCCTGAGGTAGGAACTCAGAGCAGAAATCTAGAGGCAAGAGCTGAAGCACAGGCCACGGAGGAGCACTGCTTACTGGCTTGATTCTGTGGTCCATGCTGAGGCTGCTTTCTTATATAATACACAACCTGCCCAGGAACAGCACCATCCAGAGTGAGCTGGGCTATCTCACATTACTCAACAATCTAGAAAATACCTCACAGACATGGCCACAAGCCAGTTCAATGGAGGCAAATCCCCACTTGTGGCTCCCTCAGCCCAGATGTATCAAGTTGACACCACAAACACTAATCCTTCTGTTTAAAAGTTTGGTGATGTTGGCATGTTTAATCCCAGTACTTCAGAGGTAGAGGCAGAGGCAGAGGCAGAAGTAAAGTCAGGCCGATAGATCTCTGAGTTCAAGGCCAGCCTGGTCTACATAGTGAGTTCCAGGACAGCTGGAGCTACAGGGAGACCCCGTCTAAAAAACAAAAATGGTAGCATGCATTTGTTCATTTAAATGAAGTTTTGCTAATAGCTTTCACCATTGTATTAGCTTATTCCTATGTGATTGAGTGTATGGTCTGAATGTTAGTTATTCTCATCCTGTAATCTTTGGATTTTTTATTTCTCTGATAGATTTGGTTTACATTTCTTCAATTCTTCTATGTGTTTCATTCTTCTTTTAGTATTTTTTATTGTATTTGCTCTTTTCTTAAATCTGTGGGCCATAAAATATGCATTAAAGAAAATTTAATCAAAACTCATAAGGTAAAACAAAACTCTAGTTTTTTTTATGTCTTGAAAATAATATACTACACTTTATTTTTATTATTCATCAGGTATTATTATTATTATTATTATTATTATTATTATTTTGGTCTTTTTGAGACAGGGTCTCCCTTTAGTCTCAGATGCCCTGGAGCTTGCTATGTAGACCAGGCTGGCCTTGAAATACTGAGATCTGCCTACATCTAACTCCATAGTGCTGGGAATAAAGGCATGTACCACATCTGTCAGCCTACTATATTTTTGTTACTATTGTATCATCTTTTCCTTTGACCTACAGTTATTTTGAGCTTTTTGAGTTTTTCAATGCATATGAATCAATTTTAAAAATTTAATTCATGCTTGATTAAACTCATTTTTATTGATCCTTTATTCTTAGGCTCATGTGCAACATGAAATTTTGAAATGTCTTGAAGAATACTGCCTTACCATATGTATTAGTCAGGGTTCTCTAAAGAAACATAAACAACAGGACGAATATATAGCTATATTCAATTTATTGATTTGTTCACATGACAGAGCTCAAGTAGTCCAACAGTAGCCGCACCGCACCGGAGAGGATGAGAATCCAGGGAACTGCTCAGTCTGCAAGGGTAGATGTCTCAGTAGTACCAATCTGGTGCTGAGGGCCTGATGGATTCCAGGAGATCTGCTGGTCTCAATACAGGTTGGGATCTGAAGGGTTGATCACAGCAGCAAGACAAACTCACCAATGAGAGAGAGGCAAGCTGCAGGAAAAAAAAAGGACCAGCTCCCTCTGCCATTGCATTTAATACTGCCTGCTGGCAGACGGTAACGCCCATATTTGGGGTGGGCCATCTGGGTTGAGGTAGTCCAATCTGAAGATCCTTTTTCTCTTATTTGTTCTTTAGTCCAGTCAAGTTGACACCGAGGATTAACCATCACAAGTCCACCCCTTGTCAACTTGATACCCAATAAATAGCCTCTCCTTATGTTATGCTTAAATGTCAATTTCAAACAATGGCAAGATCATAATTCCACCTGACATGTTATAAGTGTCTCATGTGCAATAGCGAAGCATTATATCTTAGAGTAGCTGGTAATGTCCTTGAGGAACACTTAGTCCTTCAGTATCTAATAACTTAAATATGACAACACTTAACACTTATCTCAGTTGCACATTCAAAAGGGAACAACACAAGTATCTGCTTAATATATGTATATACATGAACAAGCATGTTCTTAACTAAATAGGACAAAAGTTAATATCTATTATTATCCACATTTCTGCAACTGGTCTCATGGCCTCAGCTGATATTTATGACTACCTTCTTCTACTACCCATTCTGTATTTCCTCCACCATCAGCAAGCACCTCTGCAGGTCTTGGCTCTTTCCTTGGAGGAGTGACCCATACCTTCATCCCTGAAGAGTCTGGGCCATTTATTGTCCTGTCTGGTTTGGGTTGTTGGAGTTTCCCATTGACCTTAATCATAGGACATGGTAGCCCTACAGCATCTCCTGCCTTCCAGACATAATCTTCCTTGCCTCCACTGTGGAGAAAAAGTTCAATTTCCCCCTGGTAGCCTGGATCAATCACTCCTCCTACTACTGTTATTCCTTAGCCTGTTGGCTTAAGGGCAGTAGAAGCCCAAAGTGGCCAGGGGGAAGTCTTAGCTTCCAGTTCAATGGAATGTTTGCTGTATCTCCTGGCAAAAGCACTCCCCCACTTTGGAGCCAAAACTTCTAGACCAGCAGAATGAAAGGTTGTGGGTACAGGAAACAAAAATTTTCCTACTGGGTCACTAGGGGTGATAGTGAGTGGAATCACTCCCACTTCCACCCCTTGGTTCCTGGACCCATGAATTCTGGCTATAGGAGAAATAGTACCATATAGCAGGCACTGATTCAAAGCATATACTGCCTGCTGGAGAACCTTGCCCTAGCCCTCCAGGGTATTGCTACCTAATTGGTGCTGTAACTGCGACTTCAGGAGGCCATTCCATCGTTCTATCAAGCCAGCTGCTTCTGGGTGGTGGGGAACATGGTAAGACCAGTGGATACCATGACCACGGGCCCACTGTCGCACTTCTTTGGCTGTGAAGTGAGTTCCTTGGTCAGAAGCGATGCTGTGAGGGATACTGTGATGGTGGATAAGGCATTCTGTAAGTCCCTGGATGGTAGTTTTGGCAGAAGCATTACGTGCAGGAAAGGCAAATCCATAACCAGAATAAGTATCTATTCCTGTAAGGACAAAACGCTGTCCCCTCCATGATGGAAGTGGTCCAATGTAGTCAACCTGCCACCAGGTTGCTGGCTGGTCACCCCGGGGAATAGCACCATATCGGGGGCTCAATGTTGGTCTCTGCTGTTGGCAAATCTGGCACTCGGCAGCAGCTGTAGCCAGATCAGCCTTAGTGAGTGGGAGTCCATGCTGTTGAGCCCATGCATAACCTCCATCTCTGCCACCATGACCACTTTGTTCATGGGCCCATTGAGCAACAACAGGGATAGCTGGAGAAAGAGGCTGACAATCCACAGAACGAGTCATCCGATCTACTTGATTATTAAACTCATCCTCTGCTGAGATCACCTTTTGATGAGCATTTACATGAGACACAAGTATCTTCACATCCTTTGACCATTCAGAGAGCTCTATCCACATACTTCTTCCCCAAATGTCTTTCTCACCAATTTTCCAGTCATGCTCCTTCCAAGTCCCTGACCATCCAGCCAAACCATTGGCTACAGCCCATGAATCAGTATATAATCGAACCTCTGGCCATTTCTCCTTCCAGGCAAAATGCACAACCATGTGCACTGCCCGAAGTTCTGCCCACTGTGAAGACTTTCCTTCACCAGTGTCCTTTAGGGTTGTTTCAGAAATTGGCTGTAATGCTGCAGCTGTCCACCTCTGGGTGGTGCCTGCATAGCGTGCAGAACCATCAGTAAACCAGGCCCTAGTCTTCTCTTCCTCAGTCAACTGATCATAGGGCAAACCCCATGAAGCCATAGGTGCATGCTTAAGCCCAGGAGACATTGTAACAGGAGTGGGAACCATAGGCATTTGGGCAACTTCTTCATGTAGCTTGCTTGTGCCTTCAGGGCCTGCCTGGGCCCTGTCACGTATGTAGCACTTCCATTTGATAATGGACTGTTACTGTGCACATCCTACTTTATGTTCTGGTGGGTCAGATAACACCCAGCTCATGATGGGTAGCTCAGGTCACATGGTGACTTGGTGGCCCATTGTCAAATGTTCAGTTTCCACTAAGGCCCAATAGCAGGCTAAGAGCTGTCTCTCAAAAGGAGAATAGTTGTTTGCAGATGAAGGTAGAGCCTTACTCCAAAATCCCAAGGGCCTCTGCTGTGATTCCCCCATGGGAGCCTACCACAGACTCCAGACAGCATCTCTATCTGCCACTGATACCTCAAGCACCATTAGGTCTGCTGGATCATATGGCCCTAGGGGCAGAGCAGCCTGCACTGCAGCCTGGATCTGTTGAAGAGCCTTTTCCTGTTCCAAAGCCCACTCAAAGTTTGCTGCCTTCAGAGTCACCTGGCATATGGGTCATAGTAACACACCCAGATGAGGAATGTGCTGCCCCCCAAATCCAAAGAGGCCCACTAAATGTTGTGCTTCTTTCTTGGCGGAGGGAGGGGCCAGGTGCAACAACTTATTCTTTACCTTAGAAGGAATGTCTCTGCCTGCTCCACACCACTGAATTCCTAGAAACTTCACTGAGGTAGATGGCCCTTGAATTTATTTGGATTTATTTCCCATCCTCTCATGCACATATGCTTTACCAACAAGTCTAGACTAGCTGCTACCTCCTGTTCACTGGGTCCAATCAGCATAATATCATCAATATAGTGGACCAGTGTGATATTTTATGGAAGAGTCAGGCAATCAAGTTCCCTTCTAACTAAGTTATGGCACAAGGCTGGAGAGTTAACATACCCTTGAGGTAAGGCAGTGAAGGTATATTGTAGGCCTTGCCAGCTGAAAGCAAATTGTTTCTGCTGGTCCTTATGAACGAGTACTGAGAAGAAAGCATTGGCCAGATCAATAACTGCATACCAGGTACCAGGAGACATATTAATCTGCTCAAGTAAGGACACCACATCTGGTACAGTGGCTGTAATTGGTGTCACTACTTGGTTGAGTTTTCGATAGTCAACTGTCATTCTCCATGATCCATCTGTCTCTTGCACAGGCCAAACTGGAGAGTTAAATGGAGATGTAGGAATCATTACCCTTGCATCTTTCAAATCCTTGATGGTGGCACTAATTTCTGCAATCCCTCCAGGGATATGATACTGATCTTGGTTCACTATTTTCCCTGGTAGAGGAAACACCAATGGTTTCCATTTGGCCTTTCCAACCACAATAGCCCTCACTCCACGGGTCAGGGAACCAATGTGGGGATTCTGCCAATTTCTAATTATATCTATCCCAATTATATATTCTGGGACCGGGGAAATAACCACAGGATGAATTCTGGGACCCACTAAGCCCACTGTCAGACTTCAGCCAAAACTCCATTTATCAGCTGACCTCCACAGGCACCTACTTTAACCAGAGGGCCACAATGCTTTTTAGTGTCTCCTGGGATCAGTGTCAACTCAGAACCAGTATCCAATAGGCCTTGAAAAGTCTGTTTATTTCCTTTTCCCCAGTGTACAGTTACCCTAGTAAAAGATCTCAGGTCCCTCTGGGGAATGACAGGAGGAAGGCAAATAGCAAAACTCTTTGGTATTGTGAAAAGGTCCTTCCTCATTAGAACCTGGCCACCCCTTCATTCAAGGGGTTCTGGGTCTGTGACTGTCTAAAGTCTGGAAACTGGTTAACTGGACGGGATTTGCTACTGCTGAAATCCAATGTTGACTTCCTGTCATTTGTTCTAGAGCTTTTCTGCTTATACAAATCAAATAAAAGCTTAGTAGGCTTCTGTGATGGTTAATCCTTGGTGTCAACTTGACTGGACTAAGGAACAAATAAGAGAAAAAGAGTCTTCTGATTGGACCACCTCAACCCGGATGGCCCACCCCAAATGTGGGCGTTACCTTCTGCTGGTAGGCAGTATTTAAGGCCATGGCAGCGGGAGCTGGTCCCTTTTTTTCTCCTGCAGCTTGCTTCTCTCATCTGGTGAGTTTGTCTTTCTGCTGTGATCAACCTTTCAGATCCCAGCGTGTACTGAACCGGCAAATCTCCTGGAATCCATTCAGGCCTTCAGCACTAGACTGGGACTACTGAGACATCCAGCCTTGCGGACTGAGCAGTTCCCTGGATTCCCGGCCTCTCCAGTTCAGCACTACTGTTGAGCGCCGTCACGTGAGCAAATCAATAAATTGTATATAGTTATATATTTGTCCTGTTGCTTCTCTTTCTTTAGAGAACCCTGACTAATACAGCTTCTTAGGTATTTGGTTCCTGGGAACACCATGATTAATTAGCCAGTTCCAAAGATCATTTCGGGTCATGCCATTATAGGCATTGTTTTGCCTTTGCCACCCATTATGATAATTACAATAACTACATTCATCTGGCCTTCGGCAATTCAGTGCTGCCACTTGACGCCTACCCTGAGGTCCTGTTAAACCTGTTGCCTGTACATTTAATTTATGCAAGCCAGCAACAACTTCTCCAACTGTAAGATCTGCTATAAGAAATAGAGCAAAAACAAAGCTCTTCAAATGTTCTGGTGTCTCAGTACTTTCCATCTTATAAACTCAGTGAAAGTCATGTCGTCTGGGTCCTCCTTTGTGGAGAATGTGGTTTTACACTTTGAATCCCATGCCCATCTGCCTGACCCTCACAATCCCTTCATCAATACTAAGCCAAGGAATATCAGGCATCTCTAACTCGCTGTTAGTAGGCCATGTTTTAATAAATTTGTCAGCCAACCATTCAAATAAACTTTTAACACCTTTTTTTAACCACTCGAGCTTCCATGTTAAACCTAGAATCTCTACTCAGTGGGTTCATATCTATAAACTCAGTCTGATATGATTTTATATTCCTTCCACCATTATCCCACACCCTTAAAATCCATTCCCACACATATTCCTTAGGCTTCTGCCAGAATGAATAGGCAAACTCATTAATATCTTTAGTGGTGTAGTGCACCTCATGGACCACACATTCTATCTCACCTTTAGGGGCTTGCTTAGCCTTCAATCTGGTTATAGGTCTAGAGGCAACAATTGCTGGGCCCTGAGGGATATTAGCTCACAGTGGGAAGGGTAGATTAGTTTTCTCAGGCAAGGGGAGGAGGGATATGCAGGGTGTGGATTCTCTGCTGAGAGTGGGGAGATTAATTACTCAGATAAAATCTCTCAGAATCCGAGGGTTCAACGTCCTCATCTTCTTGGTTCTCCCACACATCTCCATCCCAAGTTTCAGGGTTCCACCCTTTCCCAACCAGTGCTCTCACTTTGACTGCTGACACTCTTCATGGCTGGGAATTAAATTTGCATTGTAAATCAGCCAAATGTATAATAAGGGCCCCAGCTTGATTTTCTGCCACTTTAGCTCTTTGGCTGCTGGAGAGAAGATTCTCTTCCAGAGCACACTTGGAAACTTTTAAACTGTTGTTTCGAATCTGGACCTGGTCAGTTTTATCACTGAGCTCCTTATTTTCCTCTATCACTTTATCCAGAGATGCTAGGAGCAACCAGGCAACATCATTATTTTCCTTATTTTTCTGCAATTTCTCAAACGTTTTATATATAGAGTCGCTAAATTCCTTGCTCCTCACAAGAGGCAAGTTAGGTGAGGCAAATGGATCTATCTTCATAATTACATCAAATAGTCTGAACCAAGGATTATCATTCCTCTTCATGCCACCAGGAGAGCCTTCAGTAACTCTAGGCTTCATTGGGTTGGAGAGCTGGCTCCAGAAATTACCAAGCCCACTAAAGAAATTCATCCTTTCAATTCTGTTTCTGTAGAACCACTTCTGGTACCACAATCTGTATTAGTCAGGGTTCTCTAAAGAAACAGAAGCAACAGGATGAATATATAGCTATATACAATTTATTGATTATCTCACATGACAGAGCTCAAGTCGTCCAACAGTAACCATGCCACACTGGAGAGGCTGAAAATCCAGGGAACTGCTCAGTCCGCAAGGCTGGATGTCTCAGTAGTACCAATCTGGTGCTGAAGGCCCAATGGATTCCAGGAGATCTGCCGGTCTCAGTACATGATGGGATCTGAAGGGTTGATCACAGCACAAGACAAACTCACAAGAGAGAGAGTGGCAAGCCGCAGGAAAAAAGGGACCAGCTCCCTCTGCCATTGCCTTTAATACTGCCTGCCAGCAGAAGGTACCCCCCACATTTGGGGTGGGCCATCCAGGTTGAGGTAGTCCAATCTGAAAATCCTTTTTCTCTTATTTGTTCTTTAGTCCAGTCAAGTTGACACCCAGGATTAACCATCACACCATAGTTTAATGATCTTTGTGTAAGACATTCTTATTTCCTTGAAGTCTGTTTTTCTTGGTTTGATATTAATATATTTCAGCTTTGCTTAAGAGATAAAAGTTATAGTCCCCACATTTCTGATCCCCCCATAAAGGATCTACAATCTTTGCTTCTAACTTCTGTAAATAACATTAGCTTAATACATTATTTTCTATTTTTACCTATAACTAATAAAATATATTTAATTAGATTTCTCCCTTGCAACATGAAATTAGATCTTGTAATCTATACTGAATGTCTCCTGAATTGATTTCTTAGGTCATTTTCAGTCAGACATCAAAGGTCTGAAGGCTTCTGGATAACTGCAGAATGAGTTTATTCTCAAAGACTAGAGGATCTAGAGTCTGATATCAACAAAGAATAAGTGATATATGCTCAAGAAGGATACAAGGACAGATGCAGGGCTCTGTCCTTCATCTTCCATTGTTTTCTTCCTTCTTGATTCAGTGTATCAGATGGTAATTTCAAATGATGTGCATTTCTTTATTGCACTCGCTTACACACACACACACGCACACAGACACACACACACATGCACACCTAAACAAACACACACACACACACACCAAACTTTCATGAAAACATCCTCACAGACATATCCTGAAGTATGCTTTAACAATTTTCTAGCCATCCTTCTATTTAGTCACCATTTCACAAATTATAGATCATGTTGTAGTTCTTATTTTTTTTGATTTAACATGGAATTTTATGGATCTATATTTTTTTCAGGGGAGAGCAGGAGCACAGTCCCCCACTACCACAAATTATGCAGTTCAGTTTCCTGCATTTGGGGAAATTGCAGGGGTCAGCACTTCCCAAGTGCAATGGATAAACCTTGCCCTGGGAAAACCACCTTCTTGATCATGGTATCTCTGCTGCCAGGTAAGTATGGATCTATATTTTTAAATTATTTTTATTAATTAAATTTTCTAGTTTCTTCCTCCATTTTCCTCCTGGCATTCTCACTACTTTTAACTAGATCTTCATACTCATCGAGTTCATTTATTTCACTCTTAAGTTTGGGCTTTTTTTAAGATATCCTCAAATCGCTTAAATCTTTTCTGAATTGCCACCCTGCATTGATGAACCTGTCAAATGTATATTCATTCTGTTATGGGTAATTTTTATTTCTAGCTTTTCATTTCCTTCTTATAGTTTTAATCTCTGTGCTTGTAATATTCTGCTATACTTTCACAGTATTGTTGGTTCCATTAAAGCCTGTGATGGTTATTCTTAATTGTCAAATTGATGCTATCTAGATTCACCTGGTTGATGGGCTTTTGAATGTGCTTGGAGATTATTATCTTGATTAGGGTAACAGAGGTATGAAACCTTGCCCATGGTGGGAATAGCACCATTCTCTGGACTGGGATGCTAGGCTGTATAAAAAGGAGAAAGAAGGCTGGACAGCTAGCACAGCATTAAAAACACTAGCTGCTCTTGCAAAGGATCTGGGTTCAGTTCTCAGCACACACATGGTGACTAACATCTATTCCTTCTAGTTAGCGTGGATCCAACACCCTCTTCTGGCCTGTGTGAGCAATGCACAGATGTGGTGCTTTTATAGGCATAAGGGTAAAACATTCATACATACAAAATAAAAATAAATAAATAGAAAATTAGAAATTAGAGGATTAAGTGAAACCAGTACAATCACTTTCTGGTTCTTAACTGTGAACTCAAAAAAACCTTCCTCCTATAAGTTGCTCTTGTCAGAATATTTTATCACAGGAACTGGACAGAAACTAAGGAAGAACACCTACTCATTTCGAGTTCCTTGTATGATACTTCTAAACCTCTGCCATATCTGGTTTTGTAGACTCTTGGTTTGTTTCTTCAGACAGCTTTGTTGACTTTTTAAAATGTCTTGCAATTTGAGGTTCAAAGCAATGTATGTCATTGTACATAAAAAAAAAATAAAATGAGGTGGTGCTTAAGATGTACCTCACTGGGATAAGACTTGTCTAGCATGTACAAAGTTCCTTAAATTCCCTACAGTAAATTGTTAATTCCTGCAAGTTTCATGTCCACAGATTAAGCTGTTTGAAAAGTACTTGAAAAAATTCATGTCCTTCCTGACTATATATAGTCTTTGGTTTCTTGTCATTATTTCTTTAAAAAAATATTTATTTATTTTGTATGTGTTTGAATGTACTGTCTGCATGTAGGTTTGTGCGCCCGTGTCATGCAATGCCGCGGAGGTCAGAAGAGGGTCTCGGATTCCCCTGGAACTGGGGTTCTCCTGGAATTGGAGTTACAGATGGTTCTCAGCCGCCATGTGGGTGCTGGGGATCGAACCCGGATCCTCTGCAAGAGCGGTTGGCGCTCTTAACCGCTAAGCCATCTCTCCAGCCCCATCTTGTCATTATTTCTTAAATATGCAGTCTATATTATTTTCAGAACATTTGCTCTATATTATGTTAAATAACCAACATAGAGATAATTATTATGTAAGCTTATATGCAGATATGAATCCATTTACTAGAAGACACTTGAGCTTCTGCAGATACTGCTATTTTTGGTACTCCTGTAAGTAATTCCTCTGGGATATGGGCAGAAGATTCTGTTTCTAATATATTTGCCTAGGCATCAATTTTCTCCATTTTCATTGGGAGAACTTGGTGAAAAACCTGGCAGTGAAACTCACAGGGTACTAGACAATTATGCCTCCTATCCCACACCACGTTAGGAGTCTGTGAATTATCTTGGAACCTACCAACCAGTTCCCACTTCCACGTTTGTCGAGAGGTCTAGAACCACCTGTTTATCTCTATGGGTTTGGGTGCAGCCATTGCCCTATCACTTCAGTTCTCTTATAGAATGCAGATATGTTTTAGTTCTTCATTTCATTTTGTTCATTTTGAATTATGAAATAATGATTTCTCACTTCTTCATGTTGTCCACTGGGAATTGACAAGAACTTTTTTTTTTTTTTTTTTGGTCTTTTTGAGACAGGGTCTCCCTGTAGCCCCAGCTGTCCTGGAACTCTTTTAAAATAATTAAGTAAATGTAGCTTATTTCCTCTGCCTTCATACAAATGTTAAGTGTTTTGTGGTACATAATTTTTGACAAATGTTTCCTATGTATTTAAAAGCAATGTTTACTGTAGTGGCTGGTGTGACATATCACAAATGGTTATGGTTTTAGTTTAATAATTTACATGCTTATTAAGCTTTATATTCTTTTCAGACTCTAGAAGATATACATTAACATCTCCTACTATAGATTTTGAGTATTTACATTTCTAAAGTAGAAAACAATAAATACTCAAAGTTTTCCTTGAATTCTTTAAGCCACTACAATTTTCCCATTGAATTGGTTATCCTTTTGAAAAGTATCTGTCATTAGTAGTGATTTTCAATTTCATCTCTCTCTGCTTTCATTGGCTGAATCTCAGTATATAATATTTTTAACCTTTTCGCTTTTCTATATACTCATACTTTATCTATGTCCATCAAAAGCATATATATCTGGCTTTTGTTTATTTATACTTTTCTTGTTTTAAAGAGTGACACACTTTTTAAATTAAAGAACATTTAATTTAATTTGAACTCATTGCTAATTATATGCAATATTAAATTTTTTGTTATACCTTTATGCGTACTGATTTTGCTACTTCTTTGGAATCGATCATAACTTTGAAACTAACTTCTATTTGAGTGATATAATCCAAAGATCATAAAATTCATCCTTGACTTAGGTCTACTAAAATTAGGGCACATTAATATACGTTTGTACAGTTGCTCTTCCTCTCATTTATTTGAAGATTATTATGCACCCATATATTTATAAAACCATAACACATAATTTTTAGCTTTATTTATTTAACATACAGTTGTATACAATTACATTATTTTCTATTTTTAAATACAACTCTACTTCACTTTTTTACTTTTACCTGCATAAAATGTCAATTTAATTTACTAGTGCAGAAATTTCAAATTTTGTTTTGAATTTATATGCTCATTTTATTCATTTTCCTCTAGAGCTCAACACATTTGGGTCCTACTCAGTTGCTTTTGGAATTTTGTTTTAACTAGAATATTCAAAATTCTGTACACAATATTTTTGTCTAATTTAAATTAATTTCAAAAAATATTGTTTATCAATAAATTGATTCTTCCCATTTAATTTATTAACTTTTTACTCCATCGTTCTGTAAGTGGCGATTGGATCTATTTAATACTTTATATTATGTGTTAGCTTTTCTGTGTCTATATTAATATACTTTTCTAGATTTTCTTCAGTGTTGTATTGATTTGATGCCTACTTATGCATTGATTTTAATCCAAGCTAATTGATCCACAGCAGGATAAATTTAAAAAGGATAGTACTATTCATTATAGTTGTATAATTTTAATATTCTTCAGGATATTCTGACATGTAGTGTTTGGCACTTTCCTCTGAATAGATCAATTCTTTGCAAGAGGGAGAGACAGACACAGGCTACTCAGGAAGTAAACAAAGCCTGTCTGTGAAAGCCAAAATTTGAAGAATCTGGAAGGAACTTCCTCACTTTTATAAAAAAGAGTAAACACCTGGAGTAGGGTCGATTAGGGGCGTCTCAGACCATCTATGAAGAGGAGAGTTTCCCAGACTATTGAGCTGCCTGCATACTGGGCTGAGAGCTCTAAGCTTGCAGCTTTGAGGAGTTGTACATGTATTAGGGTGGGCTTTTCAGTGAGGCAGTTGATTGGAGCCATCCCACCTCTCTATTGGTAACCCCTCACGCATAACCCTGCCATTATTCTTGGTAAAAATGCATTGGTTTACCAAATTGGACACTGTGCCGTCATTACTTCGGTCTGGAGCACAGACAACTTCTGACTGAAGAGGATGACTCCTTCCCTGGTAGCCATTAAATTCTTATAGCTCCTCTGAAAGGGGTGCTTAGACAGGATTGGCGTCATCAGGACATACTGTTTTACTTTTTCCCCTCTGGAGAGTGAACCTCAATCTTCTGCTGGAATGAGGGTAATTTACCTAGTTCACATGAACACATCTAGACTGTTGCCTAAACACAACGTCAACTGTGTATCATTTCCCTCTCAGTCTCCCCTTGTAGTTTGGAAGCACCTGTTGTGTTCAGTGTCTGGCTTAGTTGCATCTATTACCTTTCTATGTGTCATTCTCCTTTTGATATTTCAGTCTTGCGTTATTTTTAGGCTTTTTAAATTTACTTTTATTTTATGGTTTTTGACTTCACTGTTAAAATAAAAAAAGTGTCAGTTAAAGCTTTAATAAACATCTTCCTTTTGGAAGCACTATTTCAGGTTTTACGTTAATTAAAAAAGTCTTAACTATTGTTTCATTTTTTTTCTGCAAATATGACCGCTTTGAAGAAGTCACCATAATCCTGTCACTACCAATCATGACTCACTCTTTGTTATTAGACTTTTTTCCCATTATTTGTCTCAAATAAGAGCCTATGTTTAAGATGTTCAATTTATGTGCCATGTTCAATACTGCATTCTAAGCATGTTGGAATATACACAGTTAAATATACCAAGCAAGATACATACATATGAGATGGATGGACAGATCAATGAAGGATACATTTTGCATACTGAGGGTTTGGACCAATGAAAATCTGTAATGTAGGCATAATTTATTTCCATGGACAGTATTACCTACCTGTACCTTGACATCACAATGAGCAAAATAAAATAGTAATTTAATAAAAAATAAAGTTCAGTTGTCACTCTTGGTGGAATTTATGCACTAGACTCCCATCTTATAAACCACAAAAGCAAAGTGCAGCTGAGATCATGTACATTTGGAGATTTGCTCTGTGGTCTAATTGCTTAATTACTTTTCAAGGCAGCATAGTTGACTTTCAGTTAGTAAATATTGCCTGGCAGAAAAGTGATCTCCACATAGCTGTATTTATAATTCTGGCTTTTGTTTTTACATAGCTTAGGGCTATCTGAGACCCCTGCTATGTGATCAGAGGAAGTATTATTTCTTAGATGACCTTTATCTTCTCTGTAAAAGAATCGATGCCCTGCTGTTTTACTATTTGTGAAGTTTTATATATTATTGCATGTTTGTGGTTTTAAAAAACACTCTAAAAGAAAGGTCCTTCAACGGACTAGAAAAGAAAAATTGAAAGCTTTAAAGCATCAAAGTGAAATGTGTATTTCATGTCATGGTGGTAAGTGCTGCATTTTATTAGTGATTTAGCCATAGGATCAGTGACTTTTCTGTCCTTTATTGAATTTCTAATATCATAAGAAAGTTACTAATATGATAAAAGTCTTAAAGTATTACTGACTTTCTATCATGCTCTTGAAGTGAATTTTTATAATATTAGCAAAAACAGTTTCAGAATACCATATAAAGTGACCAAGTGATAATAAGAGAAGCCTGGAAAATCAATAATACAGTTTATTCAGCTGATCTATTTGAAGCTTCTCATATTTCATTTTCTGATCTTTCTGCTTTCTGGTTTCTGCTCATCGATGGGTTGCAAAGTCCCAACTTCCTTTGAAACAGCAGCTATCCACAAGTTACTTATCTTGCTAAGAATAGATTTTGAATTTGTTTCTAGTAGTATTGTTTGCAGAAACAAATCTTAGCAAAGTGTGCCTACCACAATAAATGATTGTGTCAGATTTGTCCAAAATTATAAGTCCAGTGAATGTATCAACCTGTACATGAAATCTCCTGTTTTATGTTTTGATTTTAGTTTTTATAGAAATAGAAGAAATTCACTTGTAAGAGATAAGTCTGGGGTAATTTAGGTAGATTACTTTCACTTTTATAAAAATCTTTAATATTAAATAAAGAAACAAAAAATTGTTCTAGTATACGTTACTTAATTGTACTAATGTTAATTCATTATCATTTGCTTATAACTAATATATATCAGTTAAGTACGAAACACAGGTTTTAATGACACATCCAAATACCAGCCAGTTGCCAGTAGATAAAACTTTCCATTTGAACAATTGTTTGTTATTTGAAAAAGCTAAGCCTTAATTGGGGGGGGGGGTTATACAAAACTTTTAAGTAGCTACTATGAATTTTTTTTATATTTCATTGCTTCATTCTACATTTTCTTTCTTGCATAGGCCATGAAATTCCAAAAGTTCAACTGGAAAATTAAAACAAAATGATTGTGTATCCAAATATGTGATTCCACAACACTGAAGAAACACAAAATAGTCATGTTCCCATAATTTATTTCTGTAGTAGTTTATAAAAATGAAAATTGATGATTTAAGTGAATAACTAAAATGACCATTTTTCTTTCCTGACTTGGTTATTTGATTTCTTCCTCACTAGGTATAAATAATCATCAGATTGGTTGTTTCTTTTTTTAAATTTTTAAAATTTTATTTATTTTTGTATGTGTATGAATGTACTGTGTGCATGCAGGTCTGTGCACCCATGTCATGCAATGCCGCAGAGGTCAGAAGAGGGTCTCAGATTCCCCTGAAACTGGAGTTCTCCTGGAATGGAGTTACAGATGGTTCTTAGCCGCCATGTGGGTGCTGGAGATTGAACCCGGGTCCTCTGCAAGAGCAGTCGGTGCTCTTAACCACTAGGCTATCTCTCCAGCCCAAAATTGGTTATGTTTTATGAAGCCACAATTTGTTTTGAAACAAAGTCCCCTTTAGCCACACCTGAGCTCATTGTGGACCAGGCTCTCTCTTCCTCCCAAGTGCTGGGATTATATGCAAGTGCCACAATGGACAGCTCTGAAACCCTATTTATGGAATCTGGTTTGTTCTCTGTATATATAATTTTACATGACTTTTAAGAATCTTTTTAAAGTACGTAAATTCTCCACATTTTTTAACTGTTTAATAGTTTATATTAAGGGAATAGGACAAGAAATATTGTAAAAATTGGTCCCAAACAACCTCTAATCAAGAACATCCATATTTTTTTACTCTTATACTTCTCATTTCAATTGTCTTCATCTACTGATCACTATGTATTGCTAATTAAGGTTTTATTCCTTTGCTGAATTATAAACTACATGCAAGAAATTTTCCTCTATATCTTGACGGATCATGCTACACTTAGCACAGAAATATGGAACCAATTTCAAACACAGCTCAGAACTCGAAGAATGGAATTAATACAATCATGAATTGACTAAGATCAATGTTTTGTCCATTAAATTTTGTATTTCATATTGTTTTGCTCTTTGATTGAAAAGATAAAAATTATAATGTTACCAAGTATCCTATTAAAAATATATATTTCACTAAAACCTTATCAGTATCTGCTACCAGCTAGAGTATATTTATGTTTTAACAAAATTGATTTCCTTTCCATGAGGATAAATCTATAACATTCTGAAATATAAGAGTCTTTGTAAGGAGTTCTCCCAGGATATGAAGGCTACTTAAAAAGAGTGGGTAATATAACCAGTAGTAACCGGGAATAAAATACAAATATATACATTTCTGGGAGTTTTATAACATATGTATAAAACTAATAATTTTGCTATTCATTTCACAAACCTTGTGTCATTCCATGTAACCAAACTGTTATAAAAAAGGAAACCTGCTTCTGTATTCAAAAATAAATTGAGCCACAACTTCAATACTTTCCCAGGGTTTGGTGCTACGACTTTAGAGCAACCTGGGGAACAGATGATTTACAACTGTTATTGACTCATAAAGTGTTAATTGGACATTTTCTATGTAAGGGCATTGCCGCAATTGCTAATTTTATTCTGGTCACAGAAGAAGCCATGTGCCTTTGAACGTGATAATATTCCCCTATTACTGGTCAATTAAGAGATAAAAACTATGGTGATAATTTGCCTCTCTATCTTCAGCAATCTGTCATTAACTCCAAAAACTACTTTTTCTTTTATTTTTTATTTATTTATTTATTTTATTAATTTTATTTATTTCTGTATGTGTACGAATGTATTGTCTGCATGCAAGTTTGTGCACCCGTGTCGTGCAATGCCGCGGAGGTCAGAAGTGGGCGTCGGATTCCCCTGGAGCTGGAGTTCTCCTGGAGTTGGAGTTTCAGACGGTTCTCAGCCGCCATGTGGGTGCTGGGGATCGAACCCGGGTCCTCTGCAAGAGCGGTCGGCGCTCTTAACCGCTAGGCCATCTCTGAACTACTTTTTCTAAGAAGACGACCTGTTAACTGCCAAAGTGATAGAAGCAGAATGTAATCAACCAAGGAAAATTGGCAAGAGTTGCCCAGCAACAAAATAAAATTGGAATAATATCAATTTTGTTTTCAAAGTCCTAAATATTATTTGTTTTATAAAGGCATTGAGGCGATTCTTCCTTTAAATCTATGGAAAGTAATGAGAAAGTTGTCTTTTCATCAGGAACAGAATATTTAAAATAAACTGTCACTTTTCACTCCTAAGAAAAGTTTAAGACTTAAGGATAAAATAAGCATCACAATTCCATAGGCTTTGTTTATGTTGGAACATAAAAATAACATAGAGTAACAGGGCTTATGTAACCTTTAGCCAGATGCGGCCCGGGGTGGCGTCCGACAGAGAGACTCTGGCCAAAAAGACAAAAAAAAAACAAAACAAAACAAAACGAGGATAGATTTATCCAGCGGGGGAGAACCAGATCACGGAGTGGGTTCCCAGGGTGGGCTCCTCCATCTCACACTTTGGGTGGGGGGGAAACCGATGGCATAAATTGTGGTAGTGGGGGGGGATCATCATGCTCCCCGTGTAAAAAAAACTGGCTATTGGCTCTCTCCTTGGAGGAATAACCCATGGCTGAGCCACAAGCTTCACCTCTACAGGTTAGGGTGTTATGCCCACAGTAAGACCTCGCAGTATTTAACAGGGGGCGAAAAAATGTATTCATGGATTAAACATCTCAGCAACCATGAGTGTGCTATGCTAAAGTAACCTACCATAACTATTAATCCTATTATGCTTATAATACCCATATCTAATTGCTTGTGCCTCATTAGTAGGATCAAAAGGTTACTCCTGGACAAACTGTCAGCCCATGAAAGGAAACAGCCAGATTGACCAGAGTCCAAGTCACAGGCTCAGCAGAGAGAGTGGATGTTTTACTTCTCATCCACCTGTGCCCCTTTTCTAAGCCTAGGGAACACCTGTGGAAGAGGGGGCCGTGGTAGAATTTAAGGGCTCCGATTGGGAGAATGGTGAAAACTACATCGATAGTGTGGACACTCATTTGATCAACTTGTTGAACAAAACAACATGTACCCCCTACTGGTGGTGGGGCTGTGGGGTTTGGGCACAACAGCCTGTAGATTGGCTTTGCATGAAGGATGCTTGTACTCATGGATTATCACTTATAGCTAAAAAAGGAAAAAAGAAAAAAAAAAAAAACAAAAAAACAGAAAAAGATGCAAGATAGTTATGGCAGAATACATGATCTGGGATGGAATGGGGGTGGGGGGGAAGGGAAAGGGAAAAATGCCTGATCTGAATTGGAAAATGATGTACGAAATGCACAAAGCATCAATAAAAATTAAATTAAAAAAAAAAGAAAAGAAAATACACTAGAAAAAAAAATAATAAAACCTGAGGGCTGGAGAGATGGCCTAGCGGTTAAGAGCATCGACTGCTCTTGCAGAGGACCCAGGTTTGATCCCCAGCACCCACATGGAGTCTGTAACTCCAATTCCAGGAGAACTCCAGTTCCAGGGGAATCCGAGACCCTCTTCTGACCTCCGCAGCATTGCACGACACGGGTGCACAGACCTGCATGCAGACAGTACGCTCATACACATACAAAAATAAATAATAAAAAAATAAAATAATATAAAACCTGAGGATAGATGGATAAATTTAATAATGAGATCATCTGCTGCTCTCAAAATCTTCAAATATTGTACACAGTTTTCTATGTACATCAGATTTGTACATATTTATGCTGCTTCCCTTTTGGACAAATGATCAGTAAAATATGGTGTATGTTTTGAGTTAGTCATTTACATTTGACATTTAAAATTATCATAATGTCTATCATTGATTTGTATCACAAGTTCCTTTGGTTTTTTTTGCGAGAGTTTTGTGCTTATTAGAGCACACTGTTAAGTTCAAAATACCACGTTCCCAATTTTTCATCATGTAAAGCAAAATCCCCTCTTTCACATTATGCCCTAAAGTGTTTGATGGGTTTATTTTCCAGTTTGGGTACTGTGGAAGTTAGACTTTGATTTCAAACATGAAAAAAATTTCAATATTTCCTAAAGATTTTAATGTTTTCATTGGATAAGAGCTAGTTTGTAATTATTTTAAATATTGAGACTTTTTTACTGTAGTTTTGCAAATTTCACATAACACATCTTTTTAAAATACAATGGGCTGACTAACATTAAAACCATTCTAAGTAGCTGGGTATAGGGGCAGATAACTTTAATCCCAGTACTTAGGAGGAAGAGACAGGAGGATCTCTGTGAGGTATTGGGCAGCTTGATCCACATAACAAGCTCCAGGCCAGCTGAGACTATAGGGGGACCATTTCAAAACCAAAGCAGCAGCAGGAACAGCATAAACAAACAAAACAACAACAGCCACATTGTCAGTAAGTGATTTTATAAAAAGCAATTTGAATGACAACATAATGATGTTTGTTTTAAGGAGCTGGTTACAGCATTCCTGTGCAATCTCATGTACATGGAAAAGGAAATCTATTAGGTATGCAATATGTTCACAGTACAAAATATATATTTTAGTTAGTTCATAGTAAAAGAGGAAACAATTATGAAGTTTTCAGGAAAAATGGATGAAACTGGAAAATATATAAAGTGAAGTAAACTAGTCTCATAAAGACAAACACTACTTGTTATTTTCATAAAAAGATAACAAATGTATCTGTATTTCAATGGGAGAGTGTGTAGATGCCAGAAAACTAGAATGGGATCCATGAGATGGAAGAAAGAGGCTTTAACAGAAAGGAGTAAGGGGCGGGGTGGATACAGAACACACATGGTATTATGGTATTAAAGTGAAAGAGGGAAACTACAACAGAAAAGTTTAAGTGGGAGTTGGGAGAAGAGGTCAGCTCAAACTAAATAGCTCTGAAAATGACAGATTTTTATATTCATATTTATGTAGTACATATACATACCTGAGTTCAGGGGATTGAAATTGGCTCACCAGGCTTATGTAGCAATTGCTGTTACTCTTGGTGCCTTCCTGCTTTGCTTTGTAAATTAATAGAACACAGTTTATTATCTGTGTTTTCTTTGCCTTGATCCATTTTATAGCTTCATATTTGGCGATATTTTATCAGTCAACAAAACTATTCATAATTAAAATAAAACTGATAAAAATTTCTTAAAGTAAATTAGTTGCATATATCTTTAAGTGATCAAAGGGTTCCACAATTACAGTGGACTACAGCACATATAAATATAATGCTGAGAAAGACTTTTCAAAGTGAAATAATATATCAGATTAACATATAGCATGGCAGTACATACTAGAATAAAGTGATGAGACTGAGGCCAGAAGCAGTCATTGCAGGAGGAAGCAGAGCCTCCTGTTGGGTTCTTTGTAACAGTCCTGCAGAACATGACTTTCTTGCTTTCACTTTGAACAATAGCAACTCATTCTCTCCAGGAAGGTGTCAGAGTTTCTAATCGTCTGATGTTCCTTTAGTCGTGAGTGGCTGCATTCCACTTGATATTCTTCCCTTCTAGAACCAGCCTTGGCAATTCCACAGGACTGGGAGCTTCAAGGATGTCTCCTGCCTGCAGGCTGACAGTTTCTAGGCTTAGCTCTGGCAAGGAAGGGGGAGGGGACTGCGAAGAAGTTACTCAATGGAAAAGAAAGACAGATGCAGACTAAGAGAAAGCCCAGGAGATAAAACTCTCTCTCCTTTATTCATGCCATCAGTGTGTTTATATACCAAAGGTTACTGTGCTCTGGACAAGGAAGTGGTGGGCAGGCGGAAGGGAGGGGTGAGCCACCTTGGCTCTTACTGGGGGGCTGCAGAGCTCCTGTTTGTGCAACAGATAAACTAGAGGTGCAACATTCTGCTCAATATCTCAAGGGAAGGGGATATCCAGTTCTGGAATGTTGCAGAGATAGGCAATGCAAGAAAACACTGAAATATGCCGGACCTTCTGGAGCTCTAGATAACTCACAGAGACAACTGAATGTCCACAGAGATATAAGATAACTCTCAGAGGTTTTGCGGGACAGGCCTTGCAGGTCCTGCCTAAGGCCAGGCAAAGTTTCCTTCCTACAGGAAAGTTTGTATACTTCAAACTATTTGGAATTTAAAATGCTCATGCAAATGAATATGAATAAATGGACATTTTAAGAACTTTGGCATATTCTTTATAGGGGAACATTTTAGCATTTAATCTGGGTAAACTCGGCAAACAATCAAATTCTAGAGCTTTATAATTCTTTCAATATATCATAGTTTCATTGGAAAAATAGGGTCAATAATTACACAATATTTTGGAAGACTAGTATGAATTGCTTTAAGAGATGCCATTTCCTGATTTCAGACAAGAAGAAAAAATAATTGAAATCAGTTTATGTAGTACTTTTTTGTCTTTTTGCATACTGAGGCAAAATCTCACCTAACCTTCCCACTTCAGCCTCCTCAAGCGACAGGCTTTAATAATTGCTGTGTTTACATTTTTAGTACTTCCCTCTATTTCTCCTTTGGTGAGGCAGGTTATACTTGCCTTTAAAACTTATCCCTGTGTAAGTGTATTTCAAATGTATTGATGTATAATCTCCATTTCCATTATGATATAGAGTTTTTTTTTGTCTTTTTGAGACAAGGTCTCCCTGTAGCTACAGCTATCCTGGAACTCACTCTGCAGATCAGGCTGGCCTTGAACTCACAGAGATCCACCTGCCTCTGCCTCCCAAGTGCTAGGATTAAAGGTGTGCGCTACCACGCGTGGCTGATATAGAGTTCTTAAAATCAAACTGTACTTATTAGGTATACGACCAAAATATTCAGTAAGTTTTTGAATGTGAAAATAATTACATGTGGGGCTGGAGAGATAGCCTAGCGGTTAAGAGCACCGACTAATCTTGCAGAGGACCAGGGTTCGATCCCCAGCAGCCACATGGCACTGAGAACCATCTGTAACTCCAGTTCCAGGAGAACTCCAGTTCCAGGGGAATCAGACGCTCTCTTCTGACCTCCATGGCATTGCAGGACACGGGTGCACAGACCTGCATGCAGACAGTACACTCATACACATACAAAAGTAAATAAAATTAAAAAAAGAAAATAATTACATGCTCTATTATAATTAAATTAAATTGTCCAGAGATAATATATCTTAAATATTATATATCTTCCATATTATTGAAATTTATGGCATCATATCTTAAATGCAAATTTTGTAAAATGGATATGGAACAAGACATTTCTAAAGTATTTGGGATAAAATTCAATGTTGATGTCAAAATACATGTTTTATATATAAATACTTTACATATTTTTAAAAGATAACTAATTTTGACCATTTTTGTTGAATTTTGTGATGTTCACAGAATATAATTCAATGTATTTATTTTTTTATGCTTTTATTGATGTTTTGTGTATTTAGGGCATTTCTCAGTTCAGTTTAGACATAGTCCCCTTTCCTTTTTATCCCCACCCCACCCCAGAACATGCCCTCTGCCATAACTATCCTGCATCTTTCTCTCAGTCTTTTTTTATGTTTAGGAATTCACATTTTCCTCCTTTAATTTCATATTACCCTAAAATATGCATATATATTTTCCACTCATATACAGTAATTACAGAGACTGAGAGTAAGTAGTGGATTGATTCTAGAGCCTGTTCAGAGATTTACATTATAACAACATAGTTGCTTTCAAATAAACAGAAATATAACAATAATGTTGTTCAGCTTGCTTTTTATCTGGGGCTTTGGTGTTAGCACCCACAAATGAGGGAGACCATTTTCTACTTGTTTTCTGGGACTGTGTTACTTCACTTAGCATAATGACTTAGAGTTCCATCCATTTACCTGCAAAGTTCACGATGCCATCTTTCTTTACCACTGAGTAGTACTCCATTGTGAAGATGTACCACATTTTGTCATCCTCTTGTCAGTTGAGGGACATTTGGGTTGGTTCCAGATCTTCACTATTGTGAAGAGAGCTGCAATAAACATGGATGTGCATATATCTTTGCAGTAGGATGAGTCTTGTGGGTATATACCTAGGAATAGTGTGGCGTGGCTGGGTCAGGTGTAGGCTCATTTTGAGTCTTTTTAGGGTCCTTCACACTGTTTTCCATAATGGTTGTACAAGTTTTCATTCCCACCAGCAGTGGGTGAATGTCCCCCTTTCCCCACAGCCTCTCCAGCATTTGGTGTCTTTTGTGTTCTTGATCTTAGCCAGTCCTATCAGAGTGAGATGATATCTGAGAATGGTTTTTTTGTTTTTTTTATTTATTCTTGTATGTGTATGAGTGTACTGTCTTCATGTAGGTTTGTGCATCCATGTCGTGCAATGCCATAGAGGTCAGAAGAGGGCATCAGATTCCCCTGGAACTGTAGTTAAAGACGGTTCTCAACCACCATGTGGGTGATGGGGATTGAACCCAGGTCCTCTGCAAGAGCAGTCTGTGCTCTTAACCGCTAGGCCATCTCTCCAGCCCCAAGAATGGTTTTAATTTGCATTTCCTTAATTATTAATGATGTTGAACACTTTTTAAGATGTTGCTCAGCCATCTTTACTTCCTCACTGGTCAAGTCTCTGTTCAGCACTTTATTCCATGTTTTGAGTAGGTCATTTGTTTTCTTCTTGTGTTTTGAGTAGTCTATATATTCTTGAGATTAATGTTCTGTCAGATGAACAACTAGTGAAGATTTCCTCCCACTCTGTGGGTTTTCTCTTCACTTCCTTGATTGTTTCTTTTGCTGTACAGAAGCTTTTGAGTTTGATGAGGTCCCATTTGTCAACTGTTGACCTTATTTCCTGTGCAGCTACTGTCTGATTTAGAAAGTCTTTTCCTATACCTATGTCTTGTAGGTTGTTACCAACTTTTTTTTCTATCACCTTCAAGGTTTCAGGTTTTATGTTGAGATCTTTGATCCACTTGGAGTTGATTTTTGTACAGGGTGAGAGGTAAGGATTTAATTTTGTTCTTCTACAAATGGTGATCCAGGTTTGCTAGAACCATTTGCTAAAGATGTTAAACTTCCTTCTTCCATTGAGGTTTTTATTTTTTGCCCCTTTGTCAAATATGAGGTGGCTGAAATTGTATGAGCTCAAGTTTGGATCTTCAACTTTGTTCCATTGGTCAGTGAGTCTGTTTTTGTGCCAGTACCAAGCAGTCTTTATGACTAAAGCCCTGTAATATAGCTTGAAGTCTGGTATGTCCCAGTCTTTGCTGAAGAACTATTGGCAGCTGATTACTTCTGGGTGAAGGAAAACTGATCTTTTTTTTTAAATTAATTAATTAATTTATTTTTTTAAGGGATTCTACAATACGATGACACAGTTGTTTGCAGATAGCATTGATGTCACTCATTGTCATACAATCAGGTAATTGGTGCATTTTGCAAGTATCTATGTCCAAATTTTGAACAACCCAAGGTTCCCATAGACCAGTTGGAGAAGCTTGTATGCACAGACATGTTGATCAATCAGGAGTCTGATCTTTAAGGGAGTGACTCTAGATAGGCTAACTAGTCACCAGTGGATGAACTTGCACTAAGGAACATCTGGGTATATTCACTTTACTCCATGGGCCTTAATATAAATGACAAAATGTATGGAATCCAGTGTGTGTGTGAGCTTTGGGAGTGCTTGGTTAGGGAGGAGGACATATAGATAATTCAGATATTTTCTGTGAATAGCACAGAAAATTAATTAAAAATATACAAAAAGTTTCTTAGGTTGGGTTGTGATAGCTTGCTCACTTCCCCATGTCTATGCTGGAAATTTGTCTAGTTTTATCTTGCCTTGGATTTGTAAATGTTGTCATTATTGTTGTCAGTGCATATGTTTAAATGGTCAATTGTTTGGAAATTAGTTTCCTTGCATCCTTCCACCACTTCTGGCTATTACAGTCTTTTGGTACCTTCTTCAGCGATGATCCCTTGGCCTTCAGGCAGACGTTTAAAATAGCTGTCTTATTGGGGAGAAGCAATCTGCAAACTCTTGTTCTCTGCACATTGGATAAATGTGGGTTTCTGTGTTAATCACCATCTGCTTCATAGGATAGTACTCTGATGAGATTTGAGAGGTGCATTCATCTTATGTGTGGAGGTTGCATTGAAGATGTGTCCTTTAGGGCTAATTGTCTCACAGACAGTACGTTTGATCAGTTGTGTAACTTTCTAATAGTCTTCATGTGTTGCAAAAAGAAGCTTCTGTGGTGAGTGGTGTGAGGTATAACTGTATCTAAGGATTTGGAAAGAGAACACGTGTCTTGTTTAACAGTGAAATTTTATGCCTTAATAGTTCCATGAAGGACATCCATAAACTATAGCCTTTAAGCACCATTTCTTCCTTCTATCTGAATGTGTACAACATTAAAACACAGACATTTGACAAGAAATTATGGAAATTAATACACGTTACTCATATTTAAATCATTATTTTTCTAAATAACAGCTGTCAATTTCTACTTTTACTGTCATAAAAATCAGTCAAAATTCTCATGTAATAGAATACATGTTAGATAAATGCCATTAAATACTTTACAAACTCATTATGTTAATATATTACCCAGCCTACCTTATCAGGAAATGAAGTGAACTGAGAAATTTTTCATTTATTAACTTGAAATTGTTCTTAGCTCAGTTAATAAAATGTTGCCATGGAACTCTATCACTTTACCAGTATTTCAAAGTTTTTAAGGCAAATTAATAGAAAATTAGTTTGTACTCTAAAGCATTGAAAGGGAGACTACAAACTGCTTCAGTAAGGAGGACACAAAGAGCACTGCAGGCTTCCCTCACCAGCTTCAAACCCAGAAAAAAAAAAAAAAAAAANTATATATATATATATATATAGTTATAGTTATAGTTGTAGTTATATACATATATATACACATACATACATATATCACTTGAATTGGAGGATTTTTTTTCCTAAAAGATGTCATGTTTTCCTTAAGGAAGTGCTTGAGGTTCCTCCTTGGCAATCCCAAACAACTATCAATCCTGCACTTTTGCTCCACATGGGGGTCTTTCCCTCCCATGGTCCCCCAAATAAAGTCTAGTAAGCCACGTCCTGTCTCAATCCCCCTGCACTGGCCTCCATTATACATCCCAGGTAGTCCAACAATGGCAGTCTATATTCTAACGAGGCTGACATCACCTTAATTGTTTAGTCCATGAGATGGGTTTCTCAGTAGTCCCCATCTGGCACTGAAGTTTTGGAGAATTCTTGGAGAGACATGAGTCTTCAGTCCATATTGGAAGGTAAAAAGCCGTGTCTCATGTCTTTGAGGAGGGCCTAGTGGTGGCATCCACAGAGCTGATGCACTTGCCAGTAAGAATTGAAGACAGTAGTACACTCTCTTTTTTCTTTTTGTCTCTTTACTAAGATCTCAAGTTCTATGTTTGCAGTACAGTTTCTCTATTCTTACTGATTATTTATATCAGGTTGTACTTTCCTTTTGGATGCTTAAGGCCACACAGTTAGCCCAGACTAACCAAGGTTTTTGTTTTCTCAATGTCAGTTGAGGATCTGGTTCTCTGGGATCTCTTGGGTTTTTTTTTTTGGGGGGGGGAGCGCCTTGATCCTTTCAACTTTTCATTTACCATTTCCATCCACTTGAAGACAAAATCTGGTCTTGCTAAACCAGGCTTCCTTTTCTGAAGCATGAGCAGACTTTCCTCTTTATAGACTGGACACTGGCTGAATTCCCATTAGTGGCTCTCCAAGACCTCCCTAAACAGGAAAACTGGTGACCCACATTTGCAGGACTGGAAAGTTTTTTATTTTTATTTATTTATTTTTTTAATATTCCCTAGCCGACTATCATCACACCCAGTCTCCTCCTTTTTGTGTGTCCTATTAAAAGTTTGAGACATCATTCCATTTTATTCCTTGGCAATTTCAAGACACTAGAAATTATTGTCATGTTAAAGTGATGACAGGCACGGCATATGCCTACAACTGCACAAAATATATAAATTTGTGACAGAACTTTTGGCATCATTTCTGTCAGAACCCTGAAAGCTGTAGAAATCAGAAAGAACCAGATGGATACTTAATTGAGAAAAATAAATCAAATGAATTCCTGAGATACATTGGTGGCATTGTTAAGTTATGCTGGCCCTATTTCCTCACTTAATTGGATGGAAACCTTTGAGACAATAGAACATGTTCCTGGTATAATGTTCTACTACTTACTGGTAAGAGCACAGTGGACTTTATTATTTAAAATTATTGTAATATGCTTAAAGTTATTTTTGATAATAGATTGTATGTTAGATGGCTTCTTAAAGGAAGCTTTCTTCTATTTTGTATAATCTGGAAATCTCCAAAAACAGAAGTGTCAAACAAAAGGTCATTGGTTTAAAATATTTAGGGGAAAATTCATTCAGACTAGAATAGAAATGAACATTGAGGGAAGTAACAGATAGATGAAGTGCTTCATGGAATTTGAGGGAATGAAATGATTTGTTAAGTAAGGATCCTTAGATGGTTTAATAATTTAATTTGGAGTCCATGGGTACCCCATGCCTAGGTTCAACCTCAGAAGATAACTGAGGTCTGCAGTGTCATTTATCTCACAACTTTGTCTCCATTACACTCTGTGTGAAGTGGAGCTGAAGCCAAGACTGCATGGTAAACCTTGTCAAATAATGAAAAGTGTGCATAAAAATGGTACATCATCTTCCTCCCTCCTGGCTCCTTCTGTTCTCTTGCCAGCTCTATCTCCTCTCGCCTCCCTTCTCCCTTGCTTCTCCCTCTCCAGGCATCTAAGGAAATTTCTATTAAAATGCTTTCTTGCAAGAACTTTGGAGATCACTTAAAACAAAGCAGACAGACTATTACTTCAGCATATTCATTAAAAAAATCAAACATTGGAAGCCCAGAGATGGTTTAGCTGTTAAGAGCACTGTCTGCTTTTACAGAGGACCTGGGTTCAGTTCCCAGCACCCACATGGCAGTTAATAGCAATCACACGAGATCGTTGGGGGTTTTTTTTGTTTTTTTGGTCTTTTTCAAGACAGGGTCTCTCTGTAGCCCCAGCTGTCCTGGAACTCACTCTGTAGACCAGGCTGGCCTTGAACTCACAATGATCCACCTGCCTCTGCCTCCCAAGTGCTAGGATTAAAGGCATGCGCCACCACGCCCGGCTAGGCATAACTCTATTTCTAGGGGATCTGAAGCCCTCCTATGACCTCTGTGGGCATTGCACCACAGGAGTGCACTTACATACATACTAGCAATACACTCTACCTCCAAAAAAATATAAATAAAACATTTTTTAAATATCAAACAACTCTTAGTAGTTTGAACAGGCTGTAGTGGATGAACCTACACCAAAGGGCATTTGGGACACAAACGTGACCTATAGGACACATGTGTATAATTTAGGTGGAGAGTTAGGGAAAATGTGTACACAGATGGGAAATGATGAAAATATGATAAAATATATTGTGTAAAATTATAAAGGTATTCATCCTTAAATCAATAAGAATAATTGACAAAAGTCAAACAAGGGGCCTGCAGAGCTGACTCAGTATGTAAAAGCAATTAGCGCTCTTGCAGAGGACCTGGGTTTAAATCCCAGCACCAACATGGCAGCCAAAAATGGTCCGTAGCTCTATTTCCATGAGATCTGGTTTATTCTTCTAACCTCTGCAGGCATTGCACATCACAGATGCACTTACACACATGCAGGCAGTGTACTCATATACATAAAATAAAAGTAATAAATAAAATATTTTTAAAAAAATGAAACAAATTAAAACAATTATAATTGGCAACAAGCTCTGGGGAAAGTGGATATTCTGATTCTTAGAACTGTCATATTACAATATTCAAAACATATATTTTAAAGAATAAAATATCATTTTTCTCTTCATAGAGAGAAACTTTAAAAGATTTTAATAGAAAAAAAAATTCCAGGTCAGGCAAGTTGTCAATCTCAGGAGTTGTTGAGAGGAAGAGAATGGAGGTAAGAAGGAAAGAAAAGCATTACCTTTGAGTTAAGCTGACATGGAGGTCAGCAACATGGCAGACAAGTAGCCAAATGTCAGGGAAGGGAGCTTTAGAGAAAGAGTAAAGAAGCCCAAAGTACCATGAAAAGCATACTTAGGTCCTGGGCACCATCATAAAGAAAGAGAAAAAAAAAAAAGAAAGGGTCCGACATTTTGGAATCAGCACTCAGAAAGGCAGATAGACACAGAAAACCTCGTGGTTGCTCATAGGAACTCTTAAGGACAGATATCTAAGTCATTCAGATGAATTGAATGGTCTACTAAACAGAGTTCAAGAGAGAATAAAATAGAAACTGCTTTTGGAGGAATTCCAGACCACGGACCATTAAGAGTTAAAATTAAATCTATTTTTAAAATACTCCAAAATAAGTAAAGTAAAACCTGGTACAGAAAATGAAGAAACTCATTTGACAAATATGTCCACAACCAAATAAAAACTCTAAGGAAGAAAGTATGAAAACTAGAGGGTCAAATAATAAATATGAGCAAGCAGAAGCAAGAACTGACAAATTCAAAGGAAGGTAAATTGAGACTTCCTAACATGAGAGTGAAAAACATAAGAATAAATGTCACTGAACAGGGCCTGGGTTGCACCATCCAGCCATCAATACACATTTACCATTTATTTAAGGATAAGAGGAAAAGAAAGCAGAAATAGTAGTTGAAACAATATTTTCTAAAAACAATTTATTTTTATGAAAGGCTTACATCTAAGTATGATGGGGGCTGTACAGCTGTCTAGGACAATAAAATGCTCACCATGCAAGCATAAGGAATTGATTTGGGATCCGCATTTCCCTGCTCAGCACTGGGGAGGCAGGGATAGCAGGATATCTGGGACTTGCTAGTCAGTCAGCCATGGTGAGTTCCAAGTTCAGTGTCATTGAATTTAAACAAAAAAATGTTAAGGAGCAATACAGGAAAAAGTCTTATGTCAACCTCTAGTCTCTCTGTATATGTACATACATACACAAACCCTAAGTAAATAGATACATGTACACACATACAATCACAATACAACCTAAGTAAATAGATATATCCCAAACATTTGTATCTAAAAACTCCATGTAGGATAAATTCAAAGAAATCCATAACAGGAAACATGATGAAAAAAAAAAAATTGAAGGACAGAGAAAAAAATTTATCATCAGCAAAACTGAAGTGGTTTGTGACTTTTTATGCATAAAGATGCATATGAGTATCAATTATTTCTAATAGGCATCATGCATGTCAGAATGTAGTGAGAGTGTATACTCACAGTGCTGATTAATGGCCTACTGATACTCTGTTATCTAGCAAAACATTTCTTTGCAACAACCATAGCTGTATATCACATTTTTAATTCCACATTTTTCTATATGCTTTGAAATGTAAGCATTTTAAATATTTTAAAGCTACATTGATGAACATTTAAATATAAGCAGTTTGTGAAAATAAGACAAATCATTCAAAACTGAAAGTGCATGCTTTTTCATATAATCTTAATAAATTACTATTAATTTAAAGTAGATGTTATAAACTAATATAATACTTGTAATTTCTGTAGCACTTCCTAAGAATATAACAAAAATTTGTATATAAAATAAATCTGAATAAAATATTAATCTGAAACAAATATTTATCTGAAAAAAATAACTGGGCATAGTGGTAGAAGACTAATCCTGACACTTTGGAGGCAGAGCCAGGTAGGTCTCTATGATATCCAGGCCAACCTCATATACATAGAAAGTTTTAAGCCATTGGGTGCTACAGGAAGATTCTGTCTCAAAATTACCCACTCCCTCAAAAATAAGTAGCAAAGGAATAATTATGAAACAGAACAAAAATAAGACACAGAACAGAAAAAAAAATCCAGTAACTCCTTATCAGTACTTTTGTTAGGTATACTGAACTCTCAATAGAAAAAGATTAGCAAAAATAACATATAAAAAGGTTGTGATTTTGGGGGCTGGAGAGATGGCCTAGCGGTTAAGAGCGCCAACTGCTCTTGCAGAGGACCCGGGTTCGATCCCCAGCACCCACATGGCGGCCGAGAACCGTCTGAAACTCCAATTCCAGGAGAGCTTCAGTTCCAGGGGAATCCTGCACCCTCTTCTGACCTCCGCGGCGTTGCATAACACGGGTGCACAGACTTGCATGCAGACAGTACATTCATACACATACAGAAATAAATAAAATTAAAAAAAAAGACTATGTATATATAATATATATACTATATATATATATATATTATATATTATATATCTATAAGGATAGATGATTTATTTGCTATGTGATGTTTATATTGTGGTTGGAGACAATGATTTGCACTCAAAAAATTAATCAGGCAATAAATAGTTCAACAGTAGATGTGAATGAGATATAGTTAATATGATAATATCATTCCAAATAAACTTTAAGAAGAAATTATGACAAAGCACAAAGAAGACTTTTACACATAAACACTAAGTAAGAGCATATCATGAGCACCCCAAATATACAAAAATAAATGTATGATAAACAAATTAAACTTATCCCTAAAATCTTGAAAAAACATACCATAATATTCTCCAGAACTTCTATTCACCTCATTTTAATATTTTCTCTTGTGTTTGGGGGCTGGAATTCACCCTAGATGTACACAGTGGATATCACTAAACAGAATAGAAAGCAGCAAGAGTTGCCAAGGATATGAGGAGAAGTTCAAGACCTTTCTATAACTGACGGACACGAGGGATCACTCTGTCACTGAGGAAAACGGTGTTACATGTTTTTCAAAGAAGTTAAATCCATAATCCTCCTAGATTTCAATACATGTTAATGGAAAACTAAAATGTGCAACAAATTGTGCCTGAAAAAATATGTGGATCATATACGATTTACTTAATATATATATATATATATTTGTATTATATCAGCATCATTCACAGTGCTCAATAGACATAAAATATCCATTTACTAAAGAGTAAACAATCTGTGACATATCTGTTATCTGAAATATTATTGAGCCATGAAAAAGGGTGAAGTGTTGATACACTGTACATGTTGATTCATGGATGAACCTTGAGAATCATATGTGAAAGTAGTTTGCTGTCACAAGGTACATGATTTAAATTATGTAAAAAGACCAAATAGGAAGATGTATAGAGGCAGAAATCTATTGGGGCTGGTAAGAGGACAGCAGACAGGGGTGACTAAAAGGTTCAGCTCTGTTCTTAGAATTATAAAATTATTCAGGGGGAAAAACAGTTTTGGTAATTTTGTTATATTGTGAATATATTTTAGCCAATGAATTTTGCATGGTTAATTATAATGGTGAATTTGTAATGCTATACAAATTGTGTGACGCTTCAGTAACGCAAAGGGTGGGTTCAGGACATAGAGAAAATGACATTTTATTGACTGGAAAAAGGTTTAATGAGGTCTCACATAAACAAATATGAGCAACAGAAAGGGGCTACTCAGAAGATGATCACACTAGTGAGTTACACTGGGTACACTCAAGGGAGACAACATCTTACAGCAGTAAGTGCAGGAAAAGAGAGCAAAGTTAATAAGAACTGGTTCTGGCTGGAGTAGGGTCCCCTGGGATGCTGCTGATCTTCTGGACCATTTTCTATTTGTCAGAACAGGAAAGTGATCCCAAATCCAAGGCATTTATAGAAAGTACAAAGATTGACATTTGGTGAAAACTTGGATTATTGAAAACTTATTTTGTTTAGATAGGTGATGCTAATTGTTAATGTGAGACATTGCAGGGCATCTAGTCCATAGAAGATTATGGTCTGTTATTGCATCTGATTGTAAACATCAGGTTTATTCAGAGCAAGAATATTCTCCTCTATAATGTCCTGACCTCTGGTAAAGTCTGTCCCTGAGGGGTTCTGCTAGAACTATTTCTTAAACTGCTTTCTGAAACTACAAAATACTTCAACTACTAAATTTATTCTTCTTTAGGAGAAGGATGAAGCTTGTGGAACTCACTGCTTCAAGGAGACCTATCTTTCTAGACATTTCAAATGAATGACATGAGCTAAAACACATGTAATAACAATAAAATAATCAAGAAGTTCAGTTTGGGTAGAGCTTGCTCATGCCCCAATTGTGAGAAGGAATGAAGATATTCACAGGGCTGGTTAGAAAAATTGAGATCACTGGAAAAAAAATTTATTTTAAGGTAGTTACGCATGAATATTTAAAAGTGCTCATTACCAGTGGATTCGGCATGTAGACGAGGTAGGGGTGTAGAAGAGTGGTAAAACCAAGCCATTTAGACTGCAGAAGTAGTTTTTATGGACCTTGGCAAGCCTTGGAACAGCCCTGACAATGGGCTTACTTGTACATGTGGTTTTCAACATTTCATCAAATAAGATATCTCAGCCAGTATCCAATTAAAGCCACTGCTCCTGCCCTCTTAGTTTCTCCATGATTCTCACTGTCCTTGGGTCACAGTGGTGCCTGGAGAATTTCCTGGATTCTGCTTTGGGGAAGTTGATTTGGAGTTATATTTAGCTTGAGTTTAAAAAGTTATAATTATGTGGTTCACATTTCTTTTATATTTGACAAAGTTATTGTTAGCTGCCCAATATAGGGATGAGTTCTAGACATATTTGTTGTGTTCAGTGTTGACTGCAAACCCTGGGTCATGTCACAGAGGACTTGAAGGAGCTGTGGTGTGAATATGGCCTGTGGTTCCCAGCAGGGGAGGAGAAAAGGGTAAATGAGGGAGACAAATTCTGGTTGGTGGAAAAAATTCTTCTCAATATCAAATATATAAAATTTAACCCTTATCAACACGCAGTCAAAACAAAAGTTCTTTCCAGTGGTGCAAATAATTCTAATTGCTTTTTTTTAAATTTATTTTTATTGATGCTTTGTGTATTTCATACATCATTTTCCAATTCAGTTCAGGCATATATCCCCTTCCCTTCCCCCCCAACCCACCCCTACCCATCGCAGATCGTGCATTCTGCCATAAGTTTTCTGCATCTTTCTCTGCTTTTTTGTTTTGTTTTGTTTTCATTTTTTTTAACAATAGGTGATAATTTGTGAGTACAAGCATCCTTCATGTAAAACCAATTTGCAAGCAGTTGTGCCCAAACCCACACAGCTCATGGGTCCCACCATCCAGCAGGGGGGGCTTGTATGTTCAATCAAATTGATCAAATGAGTGTCCAGTCTATATTGTTGTAGTTTCACCATTAACCCCAATCGAAGCCCTTACATTCTACCACGCCCCCTCTTCCGCAGATTGTTCCCTAGGCTTAGAAAAGGGGCACAGGTGGATGAGAAGCAAAACACTCTACTTTCTCTGGAGCTGATGTCTTGGTCTCTAGTCAGTTCTGGCTGTTTTCTTTCATGGGCTGCCAGCTTGTCCAGGCTTAACCTTTCGATCCTACTAATGAAGCACATGCAATTAGATATTTAGGTATTTAAACAGTATAATATATAGCCTTTAGATCCTACTAATGAAGCACACACAATTAGATATATGGGTGTTTAAACAGTACTAATTGTTATGGTAGGTTACTTTGGTATAGACACAGATGTTTGGATGGTATGTCAATTCATGATCTACATTTTCTTCTGTCAAGTATGGCAGGGTCTTCGTGTGGTTTATAACATCTCCTAACCATTAGAGGATGTAAGCTTGTGACATCAGCCGTGGGTTATTCCTCCAAGGAGAGAGCCAATAGCCAATTAGATTTGGGATATACAGACATATGGCTGCCACTGCTGCACAGTATTTCCAGGCAGATGAGGTGTAGCTGGTGCTGACGGAGGAGTCTTGCTTGACTCAAGGAGACCTATATTTGCTTTATTGGTTTAGTGGTCTTTGGTAACATTCTCTGGCATCCCAGAGACCATCTGTATACTTGCAAGTGCGGTCTCCATACATCTTTTCCATGTTTGTATCAGGTCTTCAACAGCAGGGCCTTATCGCCTCTCTTCCTGCAGATATCCCAGTTAGGAGGCAAGGAGCCTTTACCATTTGTGGGGGCTTGGATCCCCTGGCCAACATCTCCTTGGTAGAATAATCCATTGTTGATATCAGAGCTTCTGTATTGATATATTTTGTTTAAGTGCATAGCTTAAGGAGACTTTAGCATTATATTTGGTTCGGAATAGAAAATAATCCTTTTCACAGTTTCTATGTCCATTAGTCAATTAAAGAAGGCAGTTTTATTGACACGGGTTTATATTCAATTGGTGCATGTTTAATTGACATGAGTTCAACAAGTATCCAGTTTTACCCAGACTCTGTCTACAAGATACATGGTGTTTTAGGACTTAGTAAAAGTAAATATGGGCATATTGGACAACATTGGTTTGAAGACTGATAAAAACGGTAATGCATCTGAGTTAATTGGTGATATAAATTGCTCTTGTCCACATTAGCTTTAACTAAAATATGTATAACAATTATTTTGGGATTGGTATAAACAAATGTTCTCTATAATTTTGCTGTCATATAGTATCACCTGGTAGCAATCTCTTTCACCTATAGGATGATTTAACTCAAAAATGAACTTTGTTTCCCAAGTTAATCACATACAGTAACCCAAAACAGCATGGGTGAACTTGATGAAATCTGTGCCTTGATTCCACCTTATAGGTATGTATAAAACAACTGCTTTTTTGAGACTCATGGGTCAAAACTAAACACCTTAAATAAAAAAGGGGGATATAGATAGATATGAAAACTTTTTGTCAAAAAACCTTGCAACCCAAATCTTAAAACTAACTATGGGAAAGGATTTGTATGTTCCAACAGGCCAGAGTATCACCAACTTAATGGCTGAGAAAGAAAATGCAGCTTTGCAGTGAGTAGGATGTACCAGAAAGTGCCAGCAGAAGGATTGACTCCTCTGCGCATTGAAGGGAAGAAATGCCTCAGATTGCTGCAGACATCAGGCCCCTCTGTGGATCCTACTAGTAACAACTATTTTTAATGATTCCTAACGAAGCTTACCTTCTAGGTGCTGCAAAGGTTTTAATACAAGAGACTTTCTTAACTCCCCCCCAATAGAATAAAGAGAAATAAGAGGATGATAAGGTCATTCTCCAGCTGTAGATTGGAACCAGCTGTTATAGAGGTATTCTCTTGTAAAATCTAATTGCTTTTTAGGAATTTTTATGGAAACTGTTGGCAATATTATCTTCTGGAAATGTTTTCTTATAAGGGATGGGCCTGTGTCTGTCCTGAATCCATGCAATTTTCATGGCATAGAACATGTTTTAGGGATTCCTACTAAGGATGATGATAACAAAACATATGTTGATTAGCTAGAGGAATGATTGTATCATTTATTCCCTGAAAAGACAATAATACTATAAAATTTCTGCCATTCACAGAATCAATCAGACAGCATGCAGACCCTAAACAAAAGAGAAAATATTGAAATGAGGTAAACAGGAGTTCATTAGAATAGTATGGTATTTTTCAAGATTGTTTTGACAACTTTAATGTATTTATAATTTATTTTATTTTTAAATATTTGAAATGCTGTCATGATATGTGTGAAAAGCTCAAAGAACAACTTAAAGGAATCAGTTCTCTCCTTCCACCTTTTAGTCTTGGGAATCAAACTCAGGCTAACAAGCTTGGCAGCAAGCTCCTTTACCCATGGATACACCTGGACAACAATTTCATTTTGAGAGGCCTAATGATGTCTCTTAAACATACCTGAATTTGAGTTCATGGAGCATATGAATTTTAGTTTATATGCCAAAATAGACTTTGCCATAAATAAAAATAGTGGATGTACGCCGGGCATGATGGTGCACGCCTTTAATCCTAGCACTTGGGAGGCAGAGGCAGGCTGATCTTTGTGAGTTCAAGGCAAGCCTGGTCTACAGAGTGAGTTCCAGGACAGCTGGGGCTACAGGGAGACCCTGTCTCGAAAAGACCTCCAAAAAATAGTGGATGTATGTGGAGGGTGTCACAGTTATCCAGGTAAATGTAGAATGCATCAATTTTCTGAGAAGAAAGATGAGAATGAGATTTGCCAAAAAAAAAAAAATGGAAAACTGGAGAAATTTCTGTATTGTGAGATTTGAGGAAAAGAAGGCTCTGTCCCTAGGAATGTCAGTATGAAACTGCCTTCTAGTGCTGGAAGAGATACTTCCTCTACAGCACCCAGAAGTGTACAGGCACTATTGAAACCTTGCCTTTGGAGTCAGAGTGATCATTGTCTTAACCTCTAGAAATGTAAGAGAGTAAATTTGCCTTTGTATAAACATCTACGTTTCTGACAGTTTGTTAAAGTAGCCATAGAATTGATATATCCCATTTTTATAATGTTGAGGTTCAACTGTTTTCCAAAGTAAATATTTACTTGTGTTTCAGGTACATATTATTGGCTGCACATACATTTACCTTAACTATAAATTCAGGAACTGCTTATATATTTGACTTCACAAAATTATTCTAAACAGAGTTACACTGATACAAAATTGCTAGTAAATTTGTGATATATATTAACCCCAAATGCCTTAATGTACCTCGATAGTCATTGCTGGGTCCATGTACTCATAGCTCAAGACTGAAGCTCTATTTTGTTAGGTATTAATGAGGATACTAATGCCTGACAGAAGAAACTTTCCTTAGAGTCATTAATTAGCTTTGTCCCAGAGATTTCAACAGCTCAGGCTACTGCCACAGTCCTTGATTTTCTCCCAGAACTGAAGATAAGACCCATATTGTTGAAGTCATGGCATACTTCAGACACAGGACTTGGAGCAATGAAGCTGGAACTGATTAAGAAGCCTCCTCCCTGAAGGATAGGTTTCAAAGTTCTAGAGGATACTATGCAAGCTGCTTAGGGAAAAACTCACTCAGTGGTCCAGCCTCAGTTTTAAAGTCTAATAACAACAACAATGACTGGCATAGCAAACTATAGTGGTGCAGTAGTGCAGTAGTGGCACTTGGGATGGGGAGGCTTTTTAAGACAGGGCCTCCCTGTAGCCCCAGCTGGCCTAGAGCTACCTATGTGGACCAAGTGGGCCCTGAACTCACAGAGATCTGCCTGCCTCTGCCTCCAGAGTGCTAAGATTGGAGGTGTGCACCACTATGTCTGGCCAGTAATGGCACTTTTATTTTAGGTGTAATCAACAGCTATCTTAATGGACACAAAGGCCTCTTAATAGAAGGTAACATATGTGTGGCACAATAAACATCTAAATACACACTGCTGGAAAGGTCAGATATCTTAGAGAAAACCCCAAGTCTATCATATCCCTAAAAACATAATTTCTTAATATATGCTAAATGTGAAAATAGGGACTGGAGAGTTGGCTCAGCAGTTACAAGCACTGACTACTCTTGTAGAAGTCTTGGGTTTGATTCCCAGCACCTACATGGTAGTTAAGAACAATCCTTCTACAGTTCTGAGAGAATCCAATGCCCTCCTCTGATTGAGGCATTGAATGACACTGGTACACTTACATGCAGGCAATACACTCATACACATAAAAATAAAAATATTAAATAAAATATTTTTAAAAATGGTGACCACCTCTTACGTGTGAAATAAATTAAAAATCACTGATTGAACACATCAGACTTTCAAATAGTCTCATGGTATTTTCCAGATTAGGTCATCATTTTTAAGGTCTCTTGGTTTGTTTGTTTTTCCTTCACTCTAAAAAATGTTCATTGTTGCGAAACAAATGCTGATCATAGGAGATCCCTTCAGCAGTATTACCTAGAATTTTGTAAATGATTTTTGACGTTGTTTTCTGGTCCACTTCCTCTGGAAATATCTAGCTATAACTTAAATTGCTTGCTATTTAAATGTTCATAAAATAGCTATAATTATACATGTAGGGCACAGAGAAGGTCACAAGCATCCTGTGGCAACCTTGTTTTAAATCTGACTTTTTACCTTCTGCAAAGTTTCACATTTTTATGAGGTAAAAGCCTCATCTTGATTAATACACAGCAAAAGAGTATGTTACTTGTTTGACAGAAACAATTTTCATTTGTAATTAAAAAGTAGAGTTTGGCAGAAGATGGGGGTGCATGCCTTCAATCCCAGCATACAAGATACAGAGGCAGGCAGATCTCTGTGAGATTGAGGCCAGCAAGTTCTGCATAGTGATTTCTAAGCCAACTGTAGTTGCAGGAAGACCTTGTCTATAAAGAAAGCATACATAAAAATAAGTGGTGTTTGTATGCTTTGCCTGGAACCCACTCATTTCCCCAACACTGACACCAATACTACAGGCTCTCTGCACTCCCAGTTTCCCCCAATTATATTTTGAGGACCTGGTGTCTTTCAAGGGGTTTCAGAATCAGCATCTGTCTGTTGTTGGATCTATACTCTCAGAGGAATCTATGACAGCTGGGAAGCTTGAGAGGCTGCAGTATCTACAGAAGGCTATATTGTTGACTTTGATTGGACTTTTTCACTACTATCCCATGCTCATCTGAGTAGTGATTATTTCCATAATTTACAAGGTACATGGAATTCCTAGTAGAGAATTAAGCTGTATATTGGAAATATTAGAATATTGTAATGATTTAGCTACTTGCTGCAGATTTCATAGTTTGGAGGAAGTCTCTCTGAAAAGTGTAATTTATTCACTCTAATTTTATTCTAGTTTATGATTTCACTCTTCTCTGTGCTAGTGGAAAGATGTTAGCATCTTTTGGACTGTAAGGTCAGTGTGTTTTGTCTTGACTCCCTGAATCTCCCATGATTTGGCTGGGTCCACAGTGGACATCAAACTTCTACAGACAATAATTTGGCTTTTTTTGCCCTCTGTTCTTCCAAGGCAGTTTTTACTTTCCATCCACAGAAAACATGTAATTCTGGAGCCAGGCATGTTTAATACATCACCAGGAAGATACAACAACCAGCCATATCTAAATCTAGAATTGGCTTTTATGAATTAATGTGTCTCATATCTAGAAAAGAAATTCCTCGAAAATGTGTTTTTCTTATTTTTGTATTTCTTTAGTGAGTATTTTTAAATTTATTTATTTATATATTTTTTTATCAAATCTAGACCATGCCCCCCATCCTCCCACCCCACCAGAGCTCATGCATTCTGCCAAACATGCTTTTCATCTCTTTCTCAGTCTTTCTCAATATTCTCCATGTAGAAGTTGACTGTTTTGAGCAGAAGTTCACTGTTTCAGTCAGTTCTTTGATGCAGACCTTTCTATTGTTGTTGTTGTTTGTTGTTGTTGTTGTTGTTTCCAATATGCATCACTCCTAACTGCACTGGACAAAAGCTCAAGGGGCCATGCACAAGAAATATTTAGAACTAGGTAATTGGCACTAGCATCCACAGATGAGGGATACCATTCATCATTTGTTTTTCTGGGACTGTGTTACTTCACTCTGCATGATGTCCTCTAGCTCCAGCCATTTTCCTGCAAAGCTCATGATGTCATCTTTCTTTACTGCTGCATAGAACTCCATTGTGTAGATGTACCACATTATCTCTATCCACTCATCAGTTGAGGGGCATTTGGGTTGGTTTCAGCTCCTTGCTATTGTGAAGAGAGCTGAAATAAACATGGCCGTGCATGTATCTCTGCAGTGGGGTGAGTCTTGAGGGTACATGCCTAGGAGTGGTATGGCTGAGGCGGGTGGCAAGTTCATTCCAAGTCTTCCAAGGGTTCTCCACACTGCTTTCCATAGTGGCTGCATGAGTTTACATTCCCACCAGCAGTGGATGAGTGTTTCCCTTTCCCTACAACCTGTCCAGCACTTGGTATCATTTGTTTTCTTGATCCTAGCCAGTCTTATTGGGGTAAGATGATATCTTAAAGTGGTTTTGATTTGCATTTCCTTAATGATTAGTGATGTTGAACACTTCTTTTTTTATTTTTTTTTTTATTTCTGTATGTGTATGAATGTACTGTCTGCATGCAAGTTTGTGCACCCGTGCCGTGCAATGCCGCGGAGGTCAGAAGAGGGTGTCCGATTCCCCTGGAACTGGAGTTCTCCTGGAATTGGAGTTTCAGATGGTTCTCGGCTGCCATGTGGGTACTAGGGATTGAACCCGGGTCCTCTGCAAGAGCAGTCAGCGCTCTTAACCACTAGGCCATCTCTCCAGCCCCAATGTTGAACACTTCTTAAGGTGTTTCTCAGCCATCTCTAATTCCTCATTTGTGAAGTCTGTGTTCAACTCTTTGCTCCATCTATTGAGTAGGTTATTTGTTTTCTTTCTTCTTTGTTTTATGAGTAGTTTATATATTCTGGAAATCAATGCTTTGTCAGATGTTTCTGCGGTGAAGTTTTCCTCCTCTGTTGGATTTCTCTTCACTTCCTTGAGTGTTTCTTTTGATGTACAGAAGCTTTTGAGTTTAATGAGGTCCCGTTTGTCAATTGTCAACCTTAATTCTTGCACAGCTGCTGTCTGATTTAGGAAGTCGTTTCCTATGCCTATGTCTTGTAGTCTGCTGCCAACTTCTTCTATTGCCTTCAGAGTTTGGGGTTTCACGTTGAGGTCTTTGATTCATCTGGAGTTGACTTTTGTACAGGGCGAGAAGTAGAGGTTTAATTTCATTCTTCTACAAGTGGTGATCCAGTTTTTCCAACACCACTTGCTGAACATGCTGTCTTTTCTCCATTGTGTTTTCTTGGCCCCCTTGTCAAATATGAGATGGCTGAAATTGTATGTGCTCAGGTTTGGATCTTCGGTTTTGTTTCATCAGTCAACAGGTCTGTTTTTGTGCCAGTACCAAGCTGGTTTTATGACTATAGCCCTGTAGTATAGTTTGAAGTCTGGAATAGAGATCTAGAGATCTCCCCTGTGTAGCTCTTTTCAGTCAGGGTTGTTTTGGCTATTCAGGGTTTTTTGTCTTTTCAAATGAATTTAAAGACTTTTTTTCTTCCAAGCCTGTGAAGCAACTCCTCAGGATTTTGATTGGGATTGCATTAAATCTATACAAGAGTTTCAGTAGAATGGACATTTTTACAATGTTAATTTTCCCAATCCATGAGCATGGGAGGGTTGTCCATCTTCTGATATCTTCTTTAATTTCTTTCTTTAAGGGTTTAAATTTTTTGTTTTAGAGATCTTTGCTGTCTTTGGTTAGGTTTGTTCCTAGGTATTTTATTGTTTTTGAGGCTACTGTACGTGGGAATGTCTCTTTGAATTCATTCTCCAGTTGTTTGCTCTTGGTGTAAAGAAAGACCATTGATTCTTTTAGGTTAATTTTGTATCCTGCCACTTTGCTGAATCTGTTAATTGTTTCTAGGAGTTTTCTGGTGGTGTTTTTAGCATCCCTTAAGTAAACAATCATATCATCAGGAAATAGTGATAGCTTGACTTCCTCTTTTCCAATTAGTACTCCTTTAATTTCCTTTTCTTGCCTTATTGCTCTAGCAAGTGTTTCAAGCACTATATTGAACAGGAGTAGTGTCAGGGGGCAGCCTTGCCGAGTTCCTACCTTTAAAGGGAAAGTTTCTGTCATTTTCCTATTTAGGATGATATTGCCTGCTGGTTTCCTGTATATGGCTTTGATTACATTGAAGAATGACCCCTCCAATCCACTTCTTTCTAGGACTTTAAGCATGAAGGGATGCTGGATTATGTCAAAGGCTTTTTCAGCATCAATTGAGATGATGGTGTGGTTTTTGTCTTTCATTCCATTTATATGTTTGATGATGTTTATTGATTTTCTTATGTTGCACCATCCCTGCATCTCTAGTATGAATCCAACTTGGTCATGATGGATGATTTTTTCTTTTTTTTTCTTTTTTTTTTTTTTGCTCTTTTTCGAGACAGGGTCTCCCTGTAGCCCAAGCTGTCATGGAACTCACTTTGTAGACCAGGCTCACCTTGAACTCACAAAGGTCCACCTGCCTCTGCCTCCCGAATGCTAAGATTAAAGGCGCGTGCCACGCCTGGGTATGGATGATCTTCTTGATGTGGGTCTCTATGCGTTTTGCCAGTATCCTGTTTAGAATTTTGGCATCTGTGTTCATTAAGGAGATGGTTTTATAATTCTCCTTTTTAGTTGTATCTTTGCCCGGTTTTGGTAATAGAGTGATGCTGGCTTCATAGAAGGAATTTGGGAGAATTCCCTCTGATTGTATCCTTCTAAACAGTTTCAGTAATAATGGCTGTACATCTTTTTGAAATGTTTTATAGAATTCTGCCATGAAACCATCTGGGCCTGGGCTTCTTTTAGTTGGGAGGTTTCTTATTACATCTTCAATTTCATCATGTATTATGGGGCTGTTTAAGCTGTCGATCTCTTCTTGGTTGAGCTTTGGTGATTCCCAGGATTTCAGATATTCATCCATTTCTTCTAGCTTTTCTTTTAAATTTTTATTATTATTATTTATTTCTGTATGTGTATGAATGTACTGTCTGCATGCAAGTTTGTGCACCCGTGTCGTGCAATGCCGCGGAGGTCAGAAGAGGGTCTCGGATTCCCCTGGAGCTGGAGTTCTCCTGGAACTGGAGTTTCAGACGGTTCTCTGCCGCCATGTGGGTGCTGGGGATTGAACCTGGGTCCTCTGCAAGAGCAGTTGGCGCTCTTAACCTCTTGGCCATCTCTCCAGCCCCTCTTCTAGCTTTTCAAACTTGGTAGAGTATAGGTTTTTGAAGTATTCCCATATGATTTTCTGGATCTTTGCCTTGTCTGTTGTGATATTTCCTTTTCCATCATGGATTGTATTTATTTCGAGTTGTTCCTTCTTTCTTTTGGTTAACTGGTCTAGAGGTCTGTCTATCTTGTTTATTCTTTCAAAGAACCAACTTTTGGATACATTGATGTTTTTGTATTGTTTTCTTTGTTTCTATTTCATTGATTTCTGCTCTGATTTTTGTTATTTCTTCCTGTCTGTTGCGTTTAGGGTTCATCTGTTGTTGCCTCTCAAGTGCTTTTAGCTGTAGTGTTAGATCATTCACTTGTGCTCTTTCTGTTTTTCTAATGTAGGCACCCAGGGCTATAAAATTCCCTCTTAGGACTGCTTTTAAGATATCCCATAGGTTTTGTTGTGTTGTATTGTCATTGTCATTCCAGGAATGACAGTTCCTGTTCCAGGAATGCTTTTATTTCTTTCTTTATCTCTTCCTTGACCCATTCATTATTCAAGAGTATGTTGTTTAGTCTCCATGTGTTCTTGTAGGCAGTAGGGCTTATTCTGGTGTTGATGTTGAGCTTTATTGCACTGTGGTCTGATAGAATGCGTGAACTTATTTCAATCTTTTTGTATTTGTGGAGGTTTCTTCTGTGTCCTAGTATGTGGTCGATTTTGGAGAATGATCCATGGGGTGCTGAGTAGAAAGTGTATTCTCTGGTATTAGGGTGGAATATTAGGTAGAGGTCTATGAGGTCCATTTGTTGTGCCATATCATTCAGTTCAGATATCTCTCTGTTTATTCTTTGTCCTGTTGACCTATCTAAAGGACTCAGTGCAGTATTGAAGTCCCCTACTCTGATTGTACTGGGGTTAGTGTGTGACTTGTGGTCCTGGAGAATTATCTTTATAAAATTTGGTGCACCAGAGTTTGGTGCATATATTTTCATAATTGTGAAATCTCCTTGGTGAATCGTTCCTTTGATAAAAATGTAATGGCTTTCTTTGTCTCTTCTGATTTCTTTTACTTCGAAGTCTATTTTGTCTGAAATTAAAATAGCAACACCTGCTTTCTTTTTGGTACCATTTGCTTGGAATATTTTTTTCCATCCTTTCACTTTAAGGTGGTGCCTGTCCTTGAAGGTAAGATGTGTTTCTTGTAGGCAGCATATCGATGGATTCTGTTTCCTAATCCAATCTCCCAGTCTGTCTTTCGATTGGGGAATTTAGTCCATTAATATTTAAGGTTATGACTGACAAGTTTGTGTTGCTTCCTTTTGCCTTATCATCCATTTACGGTTTGGGTTTAGATTTCTACTTTTGCAATTATGCTTTTATTGATTTCTCTTTCTAGGTGCCTGGGGATGGTTGCTCCTTTCTTCTGTCCTTTGAATTGCTTCAAGTATTTTCTGAAGGGTTGGTTTTCTGGACATATATTCTTTCATCTTGTTTATGTCTTTGAAGGTTTTCTCTCTCCTTCAATTATAGTCGACATTTTTGCTGGGTATAGTAACCTGGGTTGGCATGTATTGTCCTTTAACACTATGAATGCTTTGCTCCAGGTTCTTCTTGCTTTCATAGTTTGTATTGAGAAGTCATTTGTAATTCTGATAGGTTTCCCCTTGTATTAGTCACATTTTTGTTACTGTGATAAAGCACCATGACCAAGGAACTTATAAAAGGAAGAGTTTATTTGAGCTTACGATTGGTGGTTCCAGGGAATTAGAGTCCATTGTGGAGGGAGGCATGGCAACTGGATCTGGAGAAGCAAACCGAGGGTCACATCTTGCAAAGAGCACAGGAAACAGAGAAAAGCGACTGTAGACCACGAGGCTTGTTAAAACTCACTAAGCCTGCTCCTAACAATGCACTTTCTCTAGCTCAGCCACACCCTCCAAGACCTCCAAAAACAGCGCCACCAACTGGAGACAAATATCTGAATACCTAGAGCCTATGGGGGACACTTATCCAAACCACCACATTCCACTCCCTGGCCCCCATAGGCTCCTGAACATATAAAATGCAAAGTGCATTTAGTCCAACCTTAAAAGTTCCCATAGTCTTTACCAGTTTCAATGCCATTCAAAAGTCCACAGTCCAAAGTCTCCTCTGAGACTCAGGCCAATCTCTTAACTGTAAGCTCCTTTAAAATCAAAAGACAAATTACATACTCCCAACATACAGTGGAACCGAATACACATTCCCATTCTAAAAGGGAGGAATAGAGGCATAGTGAGGAAATACTGGACCAAAACAAGACTGAAAACCAGCAGGGCAAACACCAAGTCCAGTAGCTCCACATGCAACCTCTGGGACTTGACTTCCAAAGGGCTTAGACGGCTCAGCTCTTCCACCTTTGCTTGCAACACACATCTCTTTCTTAGGCTGGTACCACTCCCTGTATGCAGCTCTCCTTGGCAAATATCTCACAGGTCTGGCATCTCGAAAGTCTTCTTGGGGTCTCCGCTGCCAACCAGGCTTCACATTCACAGCTTCACGCAATGGCCCATCAGGGCCTTCTTTATTCAGGGACACCCCTGCTGTACTCTGCCTGACCTCTTTGGCTCTCTGAAACCATGGAGGAAGAACTGATGACCCCTTCACTCTTGCAAACTTCATGCCTCTAAAGCCAGCACCATGTGAATGAAATTGCTGAATCTGGCTGCAAGTTCGGGATGGAATCTCTCCTACTTTAACCACATTTGCAATTTTCCTCTGCCCTTGACTTGCAGGAGGATTAGCTGGGTGTGGTCTTGCCCTGATGGTACTGATTCTTTTGTTTACTTTTAAATCTCCAGGCCTCTCCTTAATTGTTAATCTCCTTAAGAAAGGGAGCCTCTCCTTCACATGCCTTGGCCCCGCCTTTAATCTTCCTGGTGCAGTTATCAGATCCAAACTGTACATTCTGCATTTCTTTCTGCCCCATCTGCTCTTCTTCACTGTAGAGCTGCACTATTCACCATTAAAAGCCACGCCACCATTTCTACATTAGGCTGTCTTGAAATATCCTCCTCCAAAGACATCAGTCCATTGCTTTTCAACTTAGCATCAGGCAAGCATTTGGGCTGCGGGCAAACTGCTGCCAGACTCTTTATCAAAATATCCCGGTTGCTGCCTAAGTCTTTATTTTCCCCTGGAACCACATCTTTTGCAACCATGCTTCCTTTCAGGCCTCCACTAGAATGGCCCTTTAAGCTCTGCTTACAGTAGTCAACAGCCTTTCCAGCCCAAAGTTCCAAAGTCTTCCACACTTTTCCAAATATCCACATGGTCAGGTTCTTCATAGCCAACAGCCCACTCTCTGGTACCAATTTACTATATTAGTCACTTTTCTGTTGCTGTGATAAAACACCATGACCAAAGAACTTATAAAAGGAAGAGTTTATTTGAGCTTATGATTGGCAGTTCCAGGGAATTAGAGTCCATTGTGGCGGGAGGAGTGGCGGCTGGATCTGGAGCAGCAAACTGAGGGTCACATCTCACAAAGAGCACAGAAAACAGAGAGAAGCGACTGTAGACCAGGAGGCTTGTTAAAACTCACTAAGCCTGCCCCCAACAATGCACTTCCTCTAGCATGGCCACACCCTCCAAGACCTCCAAAAACAGCGCCACCAACTGGAGACAAATGTCTGAATACCTAGAGCCTATGGGGGACATTCATCCAAACCAACACACCCCTTATAGGTCACTTGTTTTTCTCTTGTGGCTTTAAGGATTTTGTCTTTGTATTGGGTGTCTAGCACTTTAACTATGATGTGGGTGGAGAATTTCTTTTCTGATCTTGTCTGTTTGGAGTTCTATGTCCTTATTGTGTTTGTATTGTTTTGCCTTCTTTTTCATTTCCTCTTCTGATTTCTTTAGTATTTCTACTTCTTTTTGGAGTTTCTCAATCTCTTCCTGTAGCTCTTTGCTTCACTGGTTGGCTTCCTTATCTTTTTCAACATGGAATCTTTTCAGTGTTTCTACTTCCTTCCAGAGTTTGTCATTCTCTCTGTCTAGGTCCTTCTTGAGTTCTTCATTCTCTCTTCTTAGTTCTTTGATTTGCTCTTTATAATCTTGTAGTTCTTTAATTATGTTCCCAATTGTGTTTCTGATATCTGTGTCCTGGGCCATCCCCAGGGGGATCCCACTATAGGAATCTTCCATCGGGTTGGTAGAGCTTGGTGCGGGATTATCCCTGCCCCTTTCCTATGTTGTCTCTTCTTTGTGTTCCTGGCGTATGGGCTTCTCCTTGCCTGTATTCCAATGTGAGTCCTAAACGACTCTTCACTGTGTTGAAGGATCGCTTTGCTTGCCTCCTTTAGATGCCTTCATAATCCCAGTTGGCGGGGGGGGGGGTGTACCTGCACGTCAGCTGTTCTCGGGAGATCTCAGATTTCAAGACTCACACAACCCTACCTTTTATACCAGCTGGGAGGATATCTCCGGCCCCACAACCACAAAAGCCAATTAAGCCAAAGACAACTGGATTAACGCATTAACTAGATTAAGTCAATCAGCAATCAGCCTTGCTGAAGCACCCAGCTCCTACCTACCTACCTGTGCTTGCTTCAGCTGTTCTTGGGAGATCTCAGATCCAAAAATTTCTTTTTTTTCTTAATAAATATCCTTTTTTGACACATTAGTCCCTTGAGGTATTGTTTATGTGATTTTTTTTTTGCTAATTCCATGATTTTTTTTTAACCCAAAACATTAAAACTTGCTATTATGAGCCCCCTGTTCAACTCAGTGGTCACAAAACAAGAAAAGGATATGTATATGGAAAAGGTATTTTCAATGAAGAGGGGATTGGACGTGGATGGGAAAGAGATTTGAGAGAGTGGGCAGTGAGAATAATCAAAACCCATTATATCATAGAAGAAAATATCAAAGATCAAAATTAATTACTAAAAAAATTCAAAATATTCAATGTTCCTTGTGAGGTAATTCTTTCATTTAAAAAATAGTCTATTCTAAAACATTCACAAATAACTTATAAGTATATACTGCTTTTAAGTTAGCAACAGATTTTATATATAATTTTACCTTTGTTTATAAAATACTTCTGGGAGTATTTTTTTTTTTTTTGGACAGCTGTGATTATATTGTTGATGAAGAAAAGAAACATCATATAACTAAAGTGATTACTATTTCAGCATTTAGTCTAAAAATAAATGATTTTTAATTTCAGTGGAAGAAATTGAACATTACATAATCAATGATCTAACTGTTTATCTTTGAATAGAATTATACTCTATTGTGTGTAAATAATGAAAATCATTGTTTATAGTGCTCTCTCTGGCTCAATATGTATGTTTGTGTTGGTGGTGTTTAAGTGTATACATATTAATGTGAATGCATGCATGTGTGTATGTGTGCAGTTATGTGTGTGTGTGTGTGTGTGTGTGTGTGTGTGTATTGGCAAATTGCATGGTGGAATTCTTCTACTGATTTCAACCTAGTTTTTGAAATAGAGTTTCTCATTGCTACAGCTAGACTAGCTAGTCAGCACACTCCAAGATCCCTCTTGACCTACTTCCTAAACACTAGGATTATAGGATGAACCACCATATCTGCATTTTATTGCTGCTGAGGATCCCACCTCAAGTCCTATCTTGGGTTACTCACTTTATTAACTGAACCATCTCCCTCTTCTTATGTTTTATAATTTATTATTTTGTATTGAAGTTTTGTGCATTTCACGCAACATTTCTTAGTCAAATTTAAACCCAATCCCCCTTCCATGCCCCTCAAACCACCATAGCTCATGCATTCTTTTCCTCAGTCTTTTTAAAGTTTTTTGATGCAGAAGTTTAATGTTTCAGTCTTTGAGCAGGTCTATTTTGTTTTTGTTTTCCTCCAGGTATATTGCTCTAATATGTGAGTGTGTGTGTGAATATATATATATATATATATATATGCCACACATATGAAATTATGGCATCTGAAAATAAACTAGGTTAGTTCCAAAACATGTTTAGGGATTCACATTTTAACAGTAGAGCTGTATACAGGTAAAAAGAAATATTACTTAACATGCCTATGTTACATAGCAAGCTGATATATTTTTAATGTACATTTTTGGGTTTTATTTTTTACTTTTTTTTATAAGATCTCAAGTTTTATATCTGAGGTACAATTTCTCAGGCTTTACTGATTATTTATTTCTGGCTATATTTTCCTTTTGGATGCTTAAGGCCACACAGCCCATATTAAGCACCAAGGTTTTTGTTTTCTCAAGGTCAGTTGAGGATCTGGTCCTCAGGGGTCACTTGGGGTTTTTTTTGGGGGGGTAGGAGTCCCTGGCTCCTTCCAGCTTTTCATTTACCAGTTCCATGCACTAGACAGCAAACTGAGGTCTTGCTAGAACAGGTTTCCCTTTTTGAAGCATGAGCAGACTTTCCTCTTTATAGACTGGACACTGGCTGAAATCCCATTAGTGGATCTCCAAGACCTCCCTACACAGAAAGACTGGTGACCCACATTTGCAGGACATTTCAAGAGATTCCCCCATGCATAGTCCTCTGAAACATAGTTTACCTCTGAGGGCAAGGAACAAAGTTATCCTTTAGGACCCTTGGCCAAATTGGTATGGGTGTTAAGTATGGTTGGTAAGCATCCAGAAAGGTTGTTACACAAACCTGATACATTGCACCTATACTAAAATTGTACCTTCTGAAAACAAACTGTGTTATTTCCATATCATATTTCTTGATTTGCATTTTTCCATTTTAATTTTTGTTACTCTAAAATATGTATACATGCCCACTATCATATGCCAAAAAATCCAAAGTCTGAAAATAAATGGTGGGTTAGTTCTAGAACCTAAGGGATTCATGATATAAGACCACAGTTGTTTTCAGATCACAAGGAATATTATTAATGTTGCTCAGTTTGCCTTACAACTAGGTACTTGGTGCTAGCATCCACAGATGAGGAATACCATTCGTCTTTTTTTTTTTCTTCTGGGACTGTGTTACTTCACTTAACATAATATCTTCTACTTCCTTCCATTTACCTACAAATTTCATGATGTCATCTTTCTTTACCGCTGCATAGAACTCCATTGTGGAGATGTACCACATTTTCTCTATCTACTCATTGGTTGAAGGACACATGGGTTGGTTCCAGCTCTTTGCTATTGTGAAGAGAGCTGCAATAAGCATGGCTGTACATGTATCTCTGTGGTAGGATGAGTCTTGTGGGTATATACCCAGAAGTGGTATGGCTGGATCAGGTGGTAGTCTCATTTTGAGCCTTTTAAAAGTTCTCCACACTGTTTTCCATAGTAGTTGAACCAGTTTGCATTCCCACCGGCAGTGGATGAGTGTTCCCTTTCCCCACAACGTTTCCAGCGTTTGGTATCGTTTGCTTTCTTGATCCTAGCCAGCCTTATCTGAGTGAGATGATAAAGTGGTTTTGATTTGTATTTCCTTAATTATTACTGATGTTGAACACTTTTTAAGATGTTTCTCAGCCATCTCCAATTCCTCACTTGTGAATTCTCTGTTCAGTTCTTTACTCTATCTTTTGAGTGAGACATTTGTTTTCTTCTTTGTTTTTTGAGTAGTTTATTATGGAAGTTAATGCTCTGTCTGTTGTATCAGCAGTGAAGGTTTCCTCACACTCTTTGGGTTTTCTCTTCATTTTCCTGATTGTTTCTTTTGCTGTACAGAAACTTTTTAGTTTAAAGGGTCCCACTTGTCAATTGTCAACTTTATTTCCTGTGCAGCTGCCATCTGATTTAGAAACTCTTTTCCTATGCCTTCTTCAATTGCTTGTTGGTGTAAAGAAAAGCTACTGACTTTTCTAGGTTAATTTTGTATCTCGCCAATTTACTGAAACTTTTAATCATTTCTCAGAGTTTTCTGGTGGAGTTTTTAGCATCCGTTAGGTAAACTGTCATATAGTCTGCAAAAAGGGATAGTTTAGACTTCCTCTTTTCCAATTAGTACTCCTTTAATTTCCTTTTCTTGCCTTATTCCCCTAGCTAGTGTTTCAAGCACTATATAGAAGAGGACTGGCAACACTGGTCAGCCTTGCTGAGATCCTACCTTAAAGAGGAATCTTTCTAACTTTTCTTCATTTAGAATGATGTTGGTTTTTTGTATATGGCATTGATTATATTGAGGAATGATCCCTCCAGTCCAATTCCCTCTAGGACTTTAAGCAAAACGGGATGTTGGATTTTGTCAAAGGATTTTTCTCCATCAATTGAGATGATCCTGTGTTTTTTGTTTTTCAGTATATTTATGTGTATTATGATATTAACTGATTTTCATATGTTGAACCATCCTGGCATCTCTGGTATGAATCCAACTTGTTCATGATGGATGAACTTTTTGTTGTATGTCTGTATGTGGTTTACAAGTATTTTGTGGAGAATTTTTGCATCTGAGTTCATTAATGAGATGGGCCTATATTTCCTTTTTTGGTTGTATCTTTGCCTGGTTTTGGTATTAGAGTGATGCTGGCTTCATAGAAGGAATTTGGGAGATTCCTGTCTGCTTGTATCCTTCTGAACAGGTTGAGTAGTAATGGTTGTAAGTCCTCTTTAAATGTTTTATAGAATTCTGATGTGAAACCATCTGGGCCTGGGCTTTTTTTAGTTGGGAGGTCTCATTACCTTTTCAAATTCTTCATAAATTATGGGTCTGTTTAAGCTGTCAATTTCTTCTTCGTTTAGCTTTGGTTATTCCCAGGATTTCAGATATTCATCCATTTCACTTAGGTTTTCAAATTTTATAGAGTATAGGTTTTTGAAATATTCTCATAAGGTTGTCTGGATCTTTTCATTGTCTCTTGTGATATTTCCCCTTTCATCATGAATTCTATTGACTTGGAGTTGCTCTTTCTTTCTCTTGGTTTCTTGAAAGAATAAACAAGATAGATCTTTTGGATCTATCTTGAATAGATCCAAATTTGGATTTATCTTGAATAGATCCAAATTTGGATTTATCTTGAATAGATCCAAATTTGGATTTGTTGATTTTTTGTATTGTTTTCTTTGTTTCTATTTCATTGATTTCTGCTCTGAGTTTTGTTGTTTCTTCCTATCTATTGTGTTTAGGGTTCATTCGTTACTGTCTTTCATATGTTTTTAGGTGAAATGTTAGCTCATTTATTTGTGTTCTTTCTGTGTTTTGTTTTGTTTTGTTTTGTTTTGTTTTTTTAAATGTAGTCACCCAGGACTACAAACTTCCCTCTTAGGACTGCTTTTAAACTGTCCCGTAGGTTTTGTTGTGTTGCACTGTTATTGTCATTTAGTTCCAGGAATGCTTTTATTTCTTTTTTTATTTCTTCCTAGACCCATTCATTACTCAGGAGCATGTTGTCTAGTCTCCATGCATTCCTGTAGGCAATAGGGCTTATCTTGGTGTTGATATTGAGCTTTATTGCATGGTAGTCTGATAGAATGTATGACATTATTTCAATTGTTTTGTAGTTGTTGAGGTTTTTTCTGTGTCCAAGTACGTGTTCAATTTTGGAGGATGTTCTGCGGGGTGCTAAGTAGCAAGTGTATATTCTGGTACTTGGGAGGAATATTTGGTAGATGTCTGTGAGGTTGATCTGTCCCAAGGGCTCAGTGTGGTATTGAAGTCCCCCTACTATGAGTGTTCTGGGGTTAATCCTTGCCTTGAGGCCCTGTAGAGTTGCATTTATAAAGATCAGCCACTGGTGTTTGGTGCATATGTAGTCATGATTGTGAAGTCTTCATGGTTAATTTTCCTTTTGATAAGGATGTAATAGCTCTGTTTTTCTCTTGTGATTGCTTCTACTTTGAAGTCTATTTTGTCCGAGATTAAAATAGCAACTCCTGCTTTATTTTTGGTACCATTTGGTTGGAATAATTTTTTCCATCCTTTCACCTTAAATTGGTGCCTATCCTTGAGGGTAAGATGGTTTTTTGTAGGCAGCATACAAACAGATTCTGTTTCATAATCCATTCTCCCAGTCTATGCCGTTTGATTGGGGAGTTTAGTCCATTAATATTTAGGGTTATAATTTAGAGATGTGTGTTGCTTCCTTTCACCATATTATCCATTTGCAGTTTTGGTCTAGGATTCTACTTCTGCACTTATGCTCTTATTAATTTGCCTTTCAAGGTGCCTGGGGGTAGTTGCTCCTCTCCTCTGTACTTTGAATTTCTTCAAGTATTGTCTGAAGGGTTGGTTTTCTGGACATGTATTCTTTCATCTTATTTATGTCATGGAAGATTCTTTTCTTTCCTTCAATTAGAATTGACGTTTTTCTGAGTATAGTAACTTGGGTTTGCTTTTATAGTCATTTAACACTGGGAATGCTTTGGTCCATGTTCTTCTTGCTTTCATAGCTTGCACTGAAAAGTCAGCTGTAATTCTGATAGGTTTCACCTTATATGTATCCTTTTTTTTTTTTTTTTCTCTTATGACTTTCAGAATTTTGTCTTTGTTTTAGACCTCTAATGTTTTAACTATGATATAGTGTGGGGGGTTTGTTTTCTGGTCTTGTCTACTTGGTGTTTTATGTGCTTCTTGTATTTGTATGAATTCATCTTTTTTAGTTTGGGGACATTTTCATTTATTATTCTGTTGAAGATCTGACCAATACCATTCTCTTGGGATTCTTCTCCTTCTTCTATCCCTGTGACATGGAGGTTTGATCTTTTCATAGTGTTCCACATTTCCTGGTTGTTCCACTCTTGTGTATTTTTAAATTTTTCATAGTCTTTACTTGAGCTTTTTAGTTCTTCTGTGTTATCTTCCAGGTCTGATATTCTTATTTTGTTGTTGTTTCATCCATTCTGCTTCTGTGGCTTGATTGAATGAGTGTTTGACTTCCTTTTTCTTTTCATCCTGTGTTTTGTTTATTATTTCCACTTCCTTTTGGAGCTTCTCAGTTGCTCTTCTTGTTGCTCCTTGCTTAGCTGGTTGGCTTCCTTTTTCACTTCAACATGAATCTTTTCAGTGTTTCCACTTCCTTCTGGAGTTTGTCATTTTCTCCCTCTAGCTCTTTCCAGAGTTTGTCACTTTCTCCTCTGTTTCTTTCCGAAGTTTGTCATTGTTTCCCTCTAGGCCCTTTCTGAGTTTTCATTCTCTCTCCTTAGTTCTATGGTTTCTTTGACTATATCTGTGATTGTTATTCTATGATCTGTGTCCTAAGCTACCTATAGGGAGATCCTATTGTACAAGTCCTCCACAGGCCCAGTAGAGTATAGTGTGGAATTATTCTGCACTTTTCCAATATTGTTTTTTTCGTTGTGTTCTTGGCATGTGGTTTTCCTTTTGCCTGTATTCTGATGAGAATCTCAAATGCCTCTTTACCATGCTTTCCTTGATTCCTTCAGATGCCTTCATTGTATTCTCCTTGTTTATGGCATGTTGACTTGTCTAGGTTTCAGGCTTTCAATTCCGGTTATATATTGGAAGGTATAGTTCACTCTTCCCTTTCTATTCCATAAGAACTGGGTGGGTTACAACCTAGATGACACCCTCTCAGAACTTAACTCCCTCTGCTGCCAGTGAGTTCCTCTAGGTTGCTTGAAGGGCTTACTGGAAACTCCCTTCAGAATTCCAGTTGGTGTGGAGGAGGAGTAGTTGCTTGCTTAGCCTATACTCTTTATGTCCACTGGTGTGGCAGAGGCCACCAGCCTTTATGAACTGCAGGCCGAAAATTAGTCTGTAGAGTTAACTGTTCCATATTTTTAATTCCATAAGGATTGACACTGTATGTTTAAAAGACAGCCTATGTTACGGTGTTTATTATGGTTTTATTAATGTTTTAAACCTGATGAAAGCTACTGGTCAAATAAATGAAGACAAGTTTTCTTCCAGTTTGGTCAACAAACAGGAAGTTCTGTTCGCTTTACTAAATTTGTCAAATTTATACATAGATAGTCTGACACTAAATTAATGCATTTACATTTGAATACATAGTACACAGACATAAAAAGTTAGTGACAACAGCAATTAGATTAAAGCTATGAGTTTCTTTCCAAAAAAATGGAATTTTTTTCCTTGTTTCTCTAAATGAAGCAGGTCATCTACCCACTTCAGGAGTTTTCTCAGGAGAAAGCTCTCAGAAAGATTGTTTCTGGTTGCTATTGCTTTTTCAAGGCTGAGACACATTAACTTGTAAGTTCTTGAAATATAACTAGGTAAAATGTGCATTTTATCACTAAAAATGAGAGGTATACCAGCTACTTGAAAGAGCCGAAGAGTGAAAATGAATGAATTGTAAGAAAAGTTCAAAGTGAATTAAAAAATAAGTGCCTTAGTAATGGCTATTTTTGAAGATAATTCAGTGTCCAAACTAATTTTCTCTCAATAAAATAAAAAAAGAAAAAAATGAATGAAAATAATTGACTAGCTTGAAAAAAGTAATACATTGCTTGAATGAAATTTGAGATTAATGGACAGAATTCATAAGAATTACAATTATTTTCTATCCATTCAAAGCAAGAGTTGGAAAAAAATGGATGGTGTTACAAAACATTATACTGAGTGATGTAATTCAAGCCCTGAAAGACAAAAGTCACATGTTCTCATTCATAAGTGAATTTGAGCATCTAAAACTAAGATTTGAGTGTATAATTTGGAGTGGCTATAGAATCAAGGAGACTAGAAAGGGACAAGAGAAGGGCATGAGGAAGAAGGACCTTAAGAAAGGCAAATAGCAGAACATAGGTGATGTGAATGAGGAAAGGGGAATGATCTGGAGGGAAGTTGCAATGGGAGAAATGAACAATTTAGAACACAGGAACAGGTTGGAGGGGAAATAAGGAACACCAGAAATGTTGGAAAAAGCAATATGGAATCCAAATATTGTGTGTATATATATCATATTATATATAATATATATATATATATATATATATATATATATCTATATATAATAGTACATACACAACTCACACATATACATATATTCATATATATTCTTATATATTACATATCATATATGTATATATTATATATTTTTATATAAAGGAGTTTAATTGGAGTTACCTACCCAGGGAATGATGTTTATTCCAGAAGCCATAGGTTGCCAAAAAGAAATCCAGTTGCGAAGTGTGGTATATCTCCCCTTGAGTTGATGGTCAGAATTTTCCCAGAGAAAACAATAATAATTATCACCATTGCTCTTGTTTGGTCATGAGAATTTTCTAGTAAAGCCCTATTGTTGAAAATACCACAGACACTTGCTAGGGGATATGGTGAAATCAAGTTTTTAACTGACCTGGAAGCTTCATATTTGCTGAGAAGCTTTCATAGCACCCTAAGATGTGAAACTTGTGAACTGCAATCATGACTGATGTGGCAAGTTATGAGAAACAAGTAAGCAGACTGACCTTAGCTGAGTAAGCATTAGTAGCTAATCACTGCTGAGTGATGGAGAGTTGGTCTTCTTTAGGTGATTGTCGCTAGATAGGCTGAACATGCTCCAGTGGATGAAATCACATCTAGGGACATTGTAGGGGGGGTCACAAACTTGAATTAGTAAGGACATAATATATGACAGAATGCATCAAATCCAGTAGGAGAGATATGGATGACTCAGATAGATGGTGTCTTAGTATGATTAACATATATTGTATGAGTGCTAGGTGAGGTAACACACACCTTTAATCTCAGCATCCAGAGGCAGAGGCACGCAGATCTCTGAGCTCAAGGCCAGCCTTGTTTACTTAGTGAGTTCCAGGCCAGCTGAGACTACAGGGAATCTCTGTCTCAGAACAACAACAAAAGAATATATTGTATGAAATGCACAAAATACAATGAGAACATTGAAGAAGAAAAAAAAAGATACTTCCATGTGTCAGGGTAGTACAAATATTTATCAGGGCAATCAATTGCTTTCTAATTGGACTTATGACCTGCTTCACAGGAGAAAACATATACTTGGTATTGGAAATCTGGCCAAGAACCCATGGTTCAATAGCTCACAGGCCCCAGTGGTAAATAAGTACTATTACCCGCTAATTGGGTATAGTGTCTAATTGCCCTTAAAATTTGTATATTTCCTTGCATAAATTAGTGTAACTCTCAAACCTCATCATAAAAGTGTCTTTTTGTAGAGAACAGTGAATGCAGAAACACAGTGGTCAGAGAGTATAGTGTTAGTGGAGTGCTCAGCCACAAATGGGATATCTGTATCAGCGCCATCCCACTCCAAAATTCAAAAACTATCAAAGATGAGAACTCAGAAAGATTTCAACACACCTACAAGTATATGGGCAGTACAAATTAAACTTAATGTTGTATTAAAATGAAGAGGACATGAAATTGAAGGCAATTAGGAAAGTGTGAGTTGATCTGGGGGTGTTATGAAGTGGAGTTGAATATGGTGAAAATACATTGTATGAAATTCTCAAAGAATTAATAAACATATTTTAAAAAATTACAGATTAAAAGCAAGAGTGGGATCAAAAAGCCATTATTTTAATTCAAAATATATTCCATTCAGAATACTGTGTTTTAAAATAGAATGTGCATTGAGACATTTATAGCATCATATGCATGCATTTTATTTTGAAGTCTTTCAATAACTGTTTGAATTAGGAATCATGATTTTATAATTAAACTGATAAAGGAAATTTCATTTGTAAAGGCAGTAAAATGTTTACAGTTTTCATTCTGCTCTACTTGCATTTTTAAAATGTATCTATGACACTTTTTTTATAAATGTTTAATCCTTTTCATTTTTTTTAATTTAATTTTTGTATGTGTATGAATGTACAGTCTGCATGTAGGTTTGTGCATCCGTGTTGCATAATGCCGTGGAGGTCAGAAGAGGGTCTTGGATTCCCCTGGAACTGGAGTTCTCCTGGAATTGGAGTTACAGACGGTTCTTAGCCGCCATGTGGGTGCTGGGGATCGAACCTGAGTCCTCTGCAAGAGCAGTCGGTGCTCTTAACTGCTAGGCTATCTCTCCAGCCCCGACACATTTTAAAACATAAATTTTGGGTTAAAGGAAAAATGGCTCTCAGTGCAACTGTATGTTTTTTAGAATGTGAAGAAAATAACACAAAATTTGTGGTGACACAACAATCAGTTTTTAAAGCACAGTGAAGTTCACATATTGTAGCATAAAAGTACAAATGTGTAGAAAAAAAAGATTTGTATTAACCTCAAATACAAATCTAGAATTCTTCACTAGAGAGGGAAAGAAAATGAGACACACGTGGGAGCTGGATGGATGCTCAGTGGTGCTGCTCTGGTAGAGGACTGAGTTTGATTCCCAGCCCCATGGGGCTAAGAATTATATGTAATTTCAAGTTCCAGGTTATTGGCACCCTATTCTTAACTGCATGGGAACTGCACAATGCAGGTACACTTACATACATGTGGGCTATACACTCATACACATAAAAAATAAAATATTTTGGATCAGCCTGATAAATTGCACCTGTACTAAAATTGTATTTTCTGAAAACAAACTGTGTGTTATTTCCATATCATATTTCTTGATTCTCCTTTTTCCATTTTAACTTTATGTTACTATAAAATATTTATATATGCCCACCATCATATACCAAAAATCCATAGTCTGAAAATAAATGGTAGGTTAGTTCTAGAACCTGTCTAGGGATTCATGATATAAGAGTACAGTTGTGCGAGTGGATACTGGGATTTCAGCCTCTTCAGAGTGTAGAATACCATTGTTAGACTACCCAGGCTTTGTCATGGAGTCCAGTGCAGGAAGATCAAGACAGGACACATGCTTGCTGGACCTCATTTAAGTGACCATGGGGGGGGGAAGGACCCCAGTGTGGAGCACGGGGGCAGGATTGATGGTTGTTTGGGTTTGCCAAGGAGAAACCTTCAAGTACTTCCTTGGGGAAAACATGACATCTTTTAGCAAAAAAAAAAAAAAAAGAAAGAAAGAAAAAAAGAAAGAAAAAAAGAAAGATGAAAGAAAGAAAGAAAATCCTCCAATTCAGGTGATGTGTGTGTGTGTGTGTGTATGTGTGTGTGTGTGTATGCAATACAAGTTGGAGAGAACAACAACAACAAAAGATTGGGGGAAAGAGTACTGAAATAGTGAAGTTCTCCCAAAAAACTATAAGCCTCTGCTTTGGGAAAAAACAAAAAACAAACAAAAAAAACAAAAACAAAGAAAACCTCTGGAAAGACTTGGAAAAAGATGCAAGACATGTATGGTAGAATGCACGGACTCAGGTGGGGTGGGGGGCATGGAAAGGGAAGTGACTCTAAATTCGATTGAGAAATGATGTATGATGTATGGAAATAGTTTAATAATAAAAAAAAATTATGTACAAAAAATGAAGAGATCTATGATAAAATGAAAAAATATTAAAAAAGAGAGAAATATCCATACATTGAAGACAATTCTCACACTTTACAAATACAGGTCTGATGTGAACATCAAAAATCATCTATTTGGCCAGGACTTTCTTTTGTAGCAGAAGTAGCCTCAGAATCAGGAAAGAGTCTATGCCATCTGTTCAAATCCTAGCCTATGACCTTGGAATTATTTTTTGTGGATATTTTAAATGGCGGAAGTTCATTAGGCTTTCTGAAGCATTACAATGATGATGATGCTGCTGCTGCTGCTGATGAAGCGTAACACTTAGTTCCTAAAACAAGTTATCAATTTTTTAGAATTATTTTTGATTCTTAATATTTCCATACAAGAGAATGGTATTTCTATTACTTCTACCTCTACCACTCCCTTTTTCAATTCCTCAAATGCTTTTCCACTCCCTCTCAATTTCTTGTCTTTTTCTTTTATTATTATCTCTCTCTCTCTCTCTCTCTCTCTCTCTCTCTCTCTATATATATCTCTCTGTTATGTGTGAGAGTACACATGCCTCAGTCCATATGTAGTAGTCAAAGGACAATTTTACGGCGTTGGTTCTCTCCTTCCATGTTTACGTAGGTTCCATGTCACCAGGTTTGTCAAGCAAACACCTTTAGCAGCTAAGCCATCTCATGGGACCCCAGAGGGAGAGTTTAAAATGACCTGTGAAAGGGGCTGGAGAGATGGCCTAGTGGTTAAGAGCACCGACTGCTCACTAAGAGGACCCGGGTTCGATCCCCAGCACCCACATGGCAGCTGACAACCGCCTTTGACTCCAGTCCCAGGGGAATCCGACGCCCTCTTCTGACCTCTGCGGCATTGTACGACACAGGTGCACAAACCTACATGCAGACAGTACATTCATACACATACAAGAATAAAAAAAAATGACCTGTGAAAAAAGAAAAAAAGGAGAAAAAATCAATCATGGCAAGGTAGTGTGATTCGAGGTTAAAAAGAGCCAAGAACCAGCGAAAACTACTCCCTTTGCTCTGCCCTGGGCAATGGTCTCAGCTGGCCAAGGGCAGATAGGAGTCCACGGCTGATTGCCAAAGACGCCACATAAAAGATTCTGGGAGCGCTCAGAGGTTCAGGAAAATAAAAGAGGACTAGATAGCTCCAGGGTTCTCTGAACCAGAGAAAAGGGGCGTCTGTAAGGGAGGGACAGAAGGGCTCAAAGGGCAACGAGCAATCACTCCTGGTAAACTGTCCCAGCAGCTGGAATCAGAGGTGAGAGGCCCTGGGGAAGTCAGGTTAAGCTCTTGCAGAGCCCCAGGCCACCGCAGGGGTTTCTTTCTTTTTTTCTTTTTTTTTTTTTTTTTTTTTTTTTCTTTTTTTTTACGCCATCTCCAATTCCTCACTTGTGAATTCGCTGTTCAGGTTATTTAACTTATCTGCTTTGAGAGATACTTTGTTTCTTTCTTCTTTGTTTTTTGAGTAGTTTATTATGGAAGTTAATGCTCTGTCGTTGTTTCTGCAGTGAAGGGTTCCTCACACTCTTTGGGTGTTTTCTCTTCATTTTCCTGATTGTGTTTCCTATTTGCTGACGAGAAATTTTTTAGTTTAAAGGGTCCCACTTGTCAATTGTCAACTTTATGTTCCTGTGCAGCTGCCATCTGATTTAGAACTCTTGCCTTGCCTTCTCATTGCCTGTTGTTGTTAAAGAAAGGCTACTGACCTTTCTAGGTTAATTGTATCTCGCCAATTTACTGAAACTTTAATCATTTCTCAAGAGTTCTCTGGTGGAGTTTTTTAGCATCCGTTAGGTAAACTGTCATATAGTCTGCCAAAAATTGGATAGTTTTAAGACTTCCTCTTTTTCACAGTATACTCCTTTAATTTCCTTTCTTGCCTTATACCCCTAGCTATGTTTCAAGGCACTATATAGAAGAGGATGGCAACACTGGTCAGCTTGCTGAGATTCCTACTTTAAGGAGAAGGAATCTTCTATTTTCCTCAATTTAGTGATTGATGTTGGTTTTTTGTAATATGGCTGTGTTAATGAAGGAATGACCCTCCAGTCCAATTCCCTCTAGGACTTTAAGCACGAAGGGATGCTAGATTTTGTCAAAGGATTTTTCTTCACTTATTGAGATGACCATGTACGTTTTTTGGTTTTTCAGTATATTTAATGTGTATTATGTATTAACGGATTTGATATGTTGAAACCATCCTGGCATCTCTGGTATGAATCCAACTTGGTTCATGGTGGATGAACTTTTTGTTGATGTTGTTTATGATGTTTTCAAGTATTTTGTGGAGAATTTTTTGCATCTGAGTTCTTAATGAGATGGGGCCTAAACTTCTTTTTTGGATTGTATCTTGTGGCCTGGTTTTTGTATTAGAGTGATGTTGGCTTCATAAAGGAATTTGGGAGCATTCCCGTCTGCTTGCTATCCCTCTTTGAACAGGTTGAAGTAGTAATGGTTTAAATCCTCTTTAATGTTTTATAGAATTCTGATGTGAAACCATCTGGGCCGGGGCTTTTTTAGTTGGAGGTCCTCATTACGTTTCAATTCATCAAAATTATGGGTCTGTTTAAGCTGTCAAGTTTTCTTCTTCGGGTTTAGCTTTGGTTATTCCCCAGATTTCAGATGATTCATTCCATTTCACTTAGGTTTCAAATTTTAATAGAGTATAGGTTTTGAAAATATTCTCATAAGGTTGTCTGGATCTTTCATTGTCCTCTCTGTTATATTTCCCCCTTTCTTCATGAAGTTCTAGTGAATGGAGTTGCTCTTTCTTTTCTTGGTTTCTTGAAAGAATAACAAGATAGATCTTTGGATCTATCTTGAATAGATCCAAATTTGGATTTATCTTGAATAGATCCAAATTTGGATTTATCTTGAATAGATCCAAATTGGATTTGTGATTTTTTTATTGTTTTCTTTCTTGTTTCCTAATTTCATTGATTTCTGCTCTGAGTTTTGTTGTTTTTCCTATTGAATTGTGTTTTTCTGTGTTCTCTTTCATTGTTTTTGTTTTAGTTTTTTTTTTTTTTTCTATTTTTATTTGTTTTTTGTTGTTATTGTTTTTTTGGTTTTGTTTGTTTTTTGTTTGTGTTTTTTTTAAATGTGATCACAGAACTACAAACTCCATCTATTAGGACTGCTTTTAAACTGTCCATAGGTTTTGTTGTAGTTGACTGTTATTGGTCCATTTAGTTCAGGAATGCTTTTATTTCCTTTTTTATATTTCTTCCTAGACCAATTCATTACTAAGGAGCATGTTGTCTAGTCTCCATGCATTCCTGTAGGCATAGGGCCTTATCTTGGTGTTTTGATATTGAGCTTTATTGCATGGTAGTCTGACTAGAATGTATGACATTATTTCAATTGTTTTGTATGTTGTTGAGGTTTTTGTCTGTGTCCAAGTACGTTGTTCAATTTTGGAGGATGTTCGGCCGGGGTGCAAGTAGCAATTGTGTATAATGTCTTGTACTTGGGAGGAAGATTTGGTAGATGTTCTGGTGAGGTTGATCTGTCCAAGGGCTCAGTGTGGTATTGAGTCCCCTACTATGAGTGTTCTGGGGTTAATCTGTGCCTTGAGGCCTGTAGGAGTTGCATTTATAAAGAGATCAGCCAACTGTGTTTTGGTGCATAGGTAGTATGATTGGAAGGTCTTCATGGTTAATTTTCTTTTTGATAAAGGATGTAATAGCTCTGTTTTTCTCTTGTGATTGCTTCTACTTTGAAGTCTATTTTTGTCTGGATTATAAATAGCAACTCCTGCTTTATTTTTGGTACCATGTTGGTTGGAAATTTTTTCCATCCTTCACCTAAATTGGTGCCGTTCCTTGAGGGTAAGATGTTTTTTTGTATACAGCATACTAAACCAGATTCTGTTTCATAATCACTTTCTCCCATCTCTATGGCCGTTTTTTGGGGAAGTTTAGGTCCATTAATATTTAGGGTTATAATTGTAAAGTGGTGCTGCTTCCTTTCACCAGATTATCCATTGCAGTTTTGTCTAGGATTCTACTTTCTGCACTTATGCTCTTATTAATTTGCCTTTCAAGGTGCCTGGGGGTAAGTTGCTCCTCCCTCTGTAACGTTGAATTTCTTCAAAGTAATTGTCTGAAGGGTTGGTTTTCTGGACATGTATCCTTTCATCTTTGTTATGTCATGGAAAGATTCTTTTTCTTTCCTTCAATTAGAATTGACGTTTTTCTGATATAAGTAACTTGGGTTGTGCTTTTTATAGTCTTTAACAACATGGGAATGCTTTGGTCCATGTTTCTTCTTCTGCTTTCAAGCTTGCACGGAAAGTCAGCTGTATTCGAGGATGGGTTTTCACCTTATATGTTAATCCTTTTTTTTTTTTTTTTCTCGTATGACTTTCAGAATTTTGTCTTTGTTTTTAGACCTCTAATGTTTTAACTATGATATGTGTGGGGGGTCTGTTTTCTGGTCCTTGTCTACTTGGTGTTTAGGTGCTTTTGTATTTGTAATGAATTCATCTTTTTTTTAGTTTGGGACATTTTCATCTATTATTCTGTGAAGATCTGACTCAATACCATGTCTCTTGGGATTCGTTCTCTCTTCTTCTAATCCCTTGACATGGAGGTTTGATCTTCTCAAGTGTTCCATTTTCCTGTTTGTTCCACTTTGTGTATTTTTAAATTTTTCTAGTCCTTTACTGAGCTTTTTAGTTCTCTGTTTATCTTCCTTCAGGTCTGATATTCTTTTTGTTGTTGTTTCATCCATTCTGCTTCTGTGCTTGATTAATGAGTGTTTGGACTTCCTTTTTTCTTTCCATCCTGTGTTTTGTTTATTATTTTCCACTTCCTTTGGAGGCTTCTCAGTTGCTCTTCTTTGTTGCTCCTTGCTTTAGCTGGTTTGGCTTGCCTTTTTCCTTCAACAGTGAATCTTTTCAGTGTTTCCACTTTCCTTCTGGAGTTTGTCATTTTCTCCCTCTAGCTCTTCTCAGAGTTTTGTCACTTTCTCCTCTGTGTATCTTTCTGATGTTTGTCATTGTTTCCCTCTAGCCTTTCTGAGTTTTCATTCTCTCTCCCTTAGTTTATGGGTTTCTTTAAATTATATCTGTGAGTGTTATTCTATGATCTGTGTCACTAAGCTACCTATAGGGAGATCCTATTGTACAAGTCCTCCACAGGCCCAGTAGAGTATAGTGTGGAATTATTCTGCACTTTGTTCACAACATTGTTTTTTTCGTTGGGGTGTTCTTGGCATGATGGTTTTTCCTTTTGCCTTATTTCTCTGATGAGAATCTCAAATGCCTCTTTACCATGCTTTCCTTGATTCCTTCAGATGCCGCTTCATTGTATTCTCTTGTTTTATGGCATGTTGACTTGTCTAGGTGTTCTCAGGCCTTTTCAATTCCGGTTTATATCATTGGATAGGTATAGTTCACTCTTCCTTTCTATTCCATAAGAACTGGGTTAGGTAACACCAGATTGACACCCTCTCAGAACTTAACTCCCTCTGCTGCCAGGAGTTCCTCTAGGTTGCTTGAAGGGCTTACTGGAAACTCCCTTCAGAATTCCAATTGGGGTGTGGGATGGAGAGTAGTTGCTTTGATTAGCCTATACTCTTTATGTGCACTGGTGGTGGCAGGAGGCCAGCCACCTTTAAATGAACTGCAGGCGCGAAAATTAGTCTGTAAAAAGTTAAACTGTTCCATATTGTTTATTCCATAAGGATTGACAACTGTAAGGTTTAAAGAGACAGCCTATGTTCGGTGTTTATATGGTTTTAATTATGTTTTAAAACCTGATGAAAGCTACGGGTCAAATAAATGAAGACAAGTTTTCTTCCAGTTTGGTCAACAAACAGGAAGTTCTGTTCGCTTTACTAAATTTGTCAAATTTATACATAGATAGTCTGACACTAAATTAATGTTTACATTTGATACAATAGTACACAGACATAAAAAGTTAGTGACAAACAGCAAATTTAGATTTAAAGCTATGAGTTTCTTTCCAAAAAAATGGAATTTTTTTCCTTGTTTCTCTAAATGAAGCAGGTCATCTACCCACTTCAGGAGTTTTCTCAGGAGAAAGCTCTCAGAAAGATTGTTTCTGGTTGCTATTGCTTTTTCAAGGCTGAGACACATTAACTTGTAAGTTCTTGAAATATAACTAGGTAAAATGTGCATTTTATCCTAAAAATGAGAGGTTATAACCAGCTACTTGAAAGAGCCGAAGAGTGAAAATGAATGAATTGTAAGAAAAGGTTCAAAGTGAATTAAAAAATATAGTGCCTTAGTAATGGCTATTTTTAAGAATAATTCCCAGTGTCCAAACTATTTTTCTCTCAATAAAATAAAAAAAAGAAAAAAATGAATGAAAAATAATTGACTAGCCTTGAAAAAAGTAATACATTGCTTGAATGAAATTTGAGATTAATGGACAGAATTCATAAGAATTACAATTATTTTCTATCCATTCAAAGCAAGAGTTGGAAAAAAATGGATGGTGTTACCCCACATTCTACCGAGTGATGTAATTCAAGCCCTGAAAGACACAAAGTCACATGTTCTCATTCATAGAGTGGAATTTGAGCATCTAACCTAAGATTTGAGTGTATAATTTGGAGTGGCTATAGAATCAAGGAGACTAGAAAGGGACAAGAGAAGGGCATGAGGAAGAAGGACCTTAAGAAAGGCAAATAGCAGAACATAGGTGATGTGCCAATGCAGGAAAGGGACATGCTCTGGAGGGCAGTTTGCAATGGGCCCTAGACAGCATTTCGCAACACAGGAACAAGGTTGGAGGGGAAATAAGAACACCAGAAATGTTGGAAAAAGCCCATATGGAATCCCAAATATTGTGTGTATAATATATCATATTATATATAAATATATATATAATCAATATATATATATATATAATAGTACAGTACACAAACTCACCACTATACATATATGCACTATATATTCTATATATGATACATATTCATATATGTATATATATATATTTTTATCCCAGGGGGAGTTTAATCTTGGACGGTCACCTACCCGGCATGCTGTTTCTTCTCCGCGAAGCTATAGGTTCCCGCCAAAGCACATCCAGTTGCGCAGTGTGGTTTCTCCCCTTGGTTGATGGTCGTTTCCAGGAACAACAATCATAATTATCACCATTCTCTTGTTTGGTCATGAGAATTTTCTAGTAAAGCCCTATTGTTGAAAATACCACAGACACTTGCTAGGGGATATGGTGAAATCAAGTTTTTAACTGACCTGGAAGCTTCATAAATTTGCTGAGAAAGTTTCATCAGCACCCTAAGTGATGTGACTTGTGAACTGAATCATGACTGATTGGCACAGGTTATGAAGAAACAAGACTAGCAGACTGAACCTTAGCTGAGTAAGCATTAGTAGCTAATCACTGCTGATGTGTGAAGAGTTGGTATTCTTTAGGTGGATTGTCGCTAGATAGGCTGAACTGCCTCCAGGGATTGAAATCACATCGTAGGACATTGTAGGGGGGGTCACAAACCTTGAATTATGTAAGGACATAATATATTGACATGAAATGCATGCAAATCCAGTTAGGAGAGATATGGATGACTCGATAGATGGTGTCTTAGTATGATAACATATATTGGTATGAGTGACTGAGAGTGAGTAACACACACTTTAATCTCAGCATTCAAGGATGAGAGGCAGGTCAGATCTCGAGGTCAGGCCAGCCTGTTTCTAATAGTGAGCTCCAGGCTAGCTAGAGACAAGGGAGACCTGTCTCAAAAAGCAAAAAAGAATAAATTGTGAAAATGAACAAAAAAATAAAAAAATTAAAGAAAAAAAAAAAGAAAAAAAAAGATACTTCCATGTGTCAGGGTAGTACAAATATTTATCAGGGCAATCAATTGCTTTCTAATTGGACTTATGACGGCTGTTCACAGGAGAAAACATCATGACTGGCTATTGGTAAGTCTGGCCAATGAACCCATGGTTCAATAGCTCACAGGCCCCAGTGGTAAATAAGTACTATTACCCGCTAATTGGGTATAGTGTCTAATTGCCCTTAAAATTTGTATATTTCCTTGCATAAATTAGTGTAACTCTCAAACCTCATCATAAAAGTGTCTTTTTGTAGAGAACAGTGAATGCAGAAACACAGTGGTCAGAGAGTATAGTGTTAGTGGAGTGCTCAGCCACAAATGGGATTCTGTTCACAGCGCCATCCCACTCCAAAATTCAAAAACTATCAAAGATGAGAACTCAGAAAGATTTCAACACACCTAAAAGGTATATGGGCAGTACAAATTAAACTTAATGTTGTATTAAAATGAAGAGGACATGAAATTGAAGGCAATTAGGAAAGTGTGAGTTGATCTGGGGGTGTTATGAAGGGGTTGAATATTGGTCGAAAATACATTGGTATGAAATCTCAAAAGATTAAATAAACCATATTTTAAAAAATTACAGATTTTAGAAAAGCAAGAGTGGAATCAAAACATTATTTAATTCAAGATATTATTCCATTCAGAATTATGCTTGGTTTTAAAAAGAATGTGCATTGAGACATTTAAGCATCATATGCATGCATTTTATTTTGAAGCGTTCAATAACTGTTTGAATTAGGAATCATGATTTTATAATTAAACTGATAAAGGAAATTTCATTTGTAAAAGGAGTAAAATGTTTACAGTTTTCATTCTGCTCTACTTGCATTTTTAAAATGTTATCTATGACACTTTTGTTTTATAAATGTTTTAATCCCTTTTCATTTTTTGTTTATTTAATTTTTGTATGTATGAATGTACGTCTGCAATGTAGGTTTTGTGCATCCGTGTTGCCAATAATGGCCGTTGGAGGTCCGAAGAGGGTCTTGGATTTCCCCTGGAACTGGAGTTTCTACTGGAATTTGGAGTTACAGACGTTTCTTAGCCGCCCATGTGGGTGCTGGGGATCGAACCTGAGTCCTCGTGCAAGAGCAAGTCGGTGCTCTTAAAACTGCTAGGGTATCTCTCCAGCCCCGACACATTTTTAAAACATAAATTTTGGGTTAAAAGGAAAAAGGCTCTCAGTGCAACTGTATGTTTTTTAGAATGTGAAGAAAATAACACAAAATTTGTGGTGACACAACAATCAGTTTTTAAAGCACAGTGAAGTTCACATATTGTAGCATAAAAGTACAAATGTGTAGAAAAAAAAGATTTGTATTAACCTCAAAATATCAAATCTAGATTCTTCACTAGAGAGGGAAAAGAAAATGAGACACCGTGGGAGCGGATGGATGCTCAGTGGTGCGTGTTGGATAGAGGACTGAGTTTTGATTCCAGCCCCATGGGGCGAAGATTATATGTAATTTCGAAAGTTCAGGGTATTATTGGCAACCGCTATTCTTAACTGCACATGGGAACTGCACAATGCAGGTACACTTAACATACATGTGGGCTATAGCACATCATACACATAAAAAATAACAATATTTGGATGCAGGAAAATTGCAACTAACAAAAAAAAAAATATGTAATTTCTGAAAGAAACGTGTGTGTTATTTCCATATCATATTTCTTGATTCTCCTTTTTCCATTTTAACTTTATGTTCACTATAAAATATTATAATGCTCCACATCATATACATAAAATCCATAGTCTGAAAAATAAATGGTAGGTTGTTCTAGAACCTGTCCTAGGGATTCATGATATAAGAGTACAGTTGTGCGAGTGGATACTGGGATTTCAGCCTCTTCAGAGTGTGTAATACCATTTGTTGACTACCCAGGCTGTATCGGGGTCCAGTGCAGGAGATCAAGACCAGGACACTGCTTGCTGGACCTCATTTAAGTGACCATGGGGGGGGGAGGAACCCAGGGGTGAGCACGGAGGATTGGATGGTTGTTTTGGGTTTGCCAGAGAAACCTCAAGTACTTCCTTGGGGAAAACATGACATCTTTTAGGCAAAAAAAAAAAAAAAAAAGAAGAAAGAAAAAAAGAAAGAAAAAAAAGAAAGGATTGAAAGAAAGAAAGAAAATCCTCACCCCAATTCAGGTGATGTGTGTGTGTGTGTGTAATGTGTGTGTGTGGTATGCCATACCAAGTTGGATGAGAAACAACAACAAACAAAAGATTGGGGGAAGAGTACTCGGAAATAGTAGAATTCTGCCCAAAAACTATAAGCCTCTGCTTTGGGAAAAACAAAAAACAAACCAAAAAAAACAAAAACAAAGAAAAAACCTCTGAAAGACTTTGGAAAAGAGATGCAAGAACAGGTATGGTATAATGCGACGGACTCAGGTGGGTGGGGGGCAGGAAAGGGAATGACTCTAAAATTCGATTGAGAAATGATGTACTGATGTAATGAAAAGTTTTAATCATAAAAAAATATGTACAAAAAATGAAGAGATCTAATGAAATAAAAATGAAATAATGAAAAAAGAGAAGAAATATCCAACATTGAAGACAATTCTCACACTTTACAAATACAGGTCTGATGTGAACATCAAAAATCATCTATTTGGCCAGGACTTTCTTTTGTAGCAGAAGTAGCCTCAGAATCAGGAAAGAGTCTATGCCATCTGTTCAAATCCTAGCCTATGACCTTGGAATTATTTTTTGTGGATATTTTAAATGGCGGAAGTTCATTAGGCTTTCTGAAGCATTACAATGATGATGATGCTGCTGCTGCTGCTGATGAAGCGTAACACTTAGTTCCTAAAACAAGTTATCAATTTTTTAGAATTATTTTTATCTTAATATTTCCATACAAGAGAAGTGGTAATTGTCTATCGCTTCTACCTCTACCACTGCCCTTTTTCAATTCCTCCCATGTTTCTCCACTCCCTCTCAATTTCTGGTACTCTAATTATCATTATTAATTATCTCTGCCTCATTCACCTCCCTACGTTCCTGTGATTTCATGATATTCTATATATATATATATATATATATAGTATATATTTATAAATACACACAACGGGGCTTGGAGAGATGGCCTAGGTGGTTAAGAGCGCCTACTGCTCTGGCAGAAGACCGGGTTCGATCCCCAGCACCCACATGGAGCTGAGAACCATCTGTAACTCAATTCCAGGAGAACTCCAGTTCCAGGGGAATCCGACACCCTCTTCTGACCTCCACGGCATTTGCACGACACGGGTGCACAAACCTATATGCAGACAGTATATCATACACATACAAAATAAATAAATTAAAAATTAAAAAAAATAAATACACTACACACAACACACACAACACAGTGCATATATAATATATTATTATATAATATATATATATATAGACTATATAATGTGCGTGCCCATTTAGTGGTACTCTGTGTACTATGTGTTCAGGGTCAAGCACTTGGGATCAGATAATCTATCAGGGAGCTGTCCCTTAAGAAAACTATTTCTCCAAGTTGGTTTGTGATTATAAGTCTGGGGAGATCAGATGGGAACTAATCCAACTAATCTAAACTAATGTTGCAGGAACAAAATTATGCATGATTTAATGAAACCTGTTCAGTAATAGCTTTACAATTTTAATGTGACTCAGTATTAAATGAGAACTAACACTAACACTACTAATACTCTGTTCAAAAACTTAAACGGCTGGAAAAGAAAAGATACAGGTTGGCATTGAGTAGGATGGTACCAAAAAGTGGCAACGGAAAAGGTGACCGTCGAACATTCAAAGGAAGAAAAGCCTCAGATATGCCATAAACATCGAACCCTCTGTGGATCCTACAATGTAACAATACTATTATAATGAGGTCCTAATGAAAACTTTAACCTTCTAGGTCCAACAAAAGGTTCTGATATGAGAGCATTTCTTTTAGCCTTCCCCCCCATAGACAAGGAGAAATAGGACGATGATGAGGTTCGCTCCCCAACTGTAAATTGGAGACACTATTGTAAGAGGTTAATATCTCTTATAAAACCGTAATACTGCCTTCCGTTATTTGAACTACTAGACATGGAAACTGTGGAAGGGATCTACTCTCTGTTCAAACCAAATATAATACTAAAGTCCTGGGCTATGCACTGCAGGCAAAATATATTTAATACAGAGGAGCTCTGACATCAGCACTGGGATTTGTTCTAAACCAGGTGGATGGTTGGCCAGGGGATCAAGGCCCCACAAAAGGTAAGGCTCCTGCCTCTAAGTTGGGATACCTACAGGAAGGAGAGACAATAAGACCCTGCTGCCGAAGACCTGACGTTAACAATGGGAGGGATGTATTGAGACCACACATGCAAGTGTACAGATGGCCGCTGGAATGCCAGAGAGTGTTAACCAAGGCCACTAAACCAATAAAGCAAATATTGTCTCCTGAGTCAAGCAAGAACTCCACCGTCAGCACCAGCATCACTCACCTGCCTGGAAATACTGTGCAGAGAGGCAGCCATGTGCCTGGTATATCCCAAATCTAATTGGCTATTGGTCTCCCCTTGGAAATAACCCATGACTGATGCCACAAGCGCTTACACCTCTCTACAGGTTAGAGATGTTTATAAGCCACAGTAAGACACGTAACTGTCATATTTAACAGAGGGGAAAATTGGTAATTCATGGATTAACATATCCAAACATGTGTCTATGCTAAAAGTAACCTACATAACTATTATGCTGCTTAAATACCATATATCTAATTGCTTGTTCTTCATTAGTAGGATCGAAAGTTTATTCGCTGGACAAACTGTCAGCTCATAGAAAGGAAACAGCAGAATTCGACCAGAGTCCAAGTTACAGCTCCAGAGAGAGTGGACTTGTTTACCTCTCATCCACCTGTGCCCCTTTTTCTAAGCCTAGGGACAACCTTCGGAAGAGGGGGCGTGGTAGAATAATGTAAGGGCGGCGATTGGGGTGAATGGTGAAACTAGCAGCAATGTAGTCTGGACACTCATTTGATCAACTTGATTGAACAAACAACCTGTCACCCCCCACTGGATGGTGGGACTGGAGGTGTTTTTGGGCACAACAGCCTGCATGATAGGTTTTGCATGAAGGATGCTTGTACTCATGGATTATCATTATAGCTAAAAATGAAAAAAAAAAAAACTGAGAGAAAGATGCAGGAAATTTATGGCGAAATGCATGATCTGGGATGGGGTTGGGTGGGGTGGGGGGGAGGGNCGTCTTTTCTAGACAGGTCTCTTTGTAGCCCAGGTCTTTCCTGTAACTCCACTCTGTAGATCCAGGTCTGGTTTTGAATTCACAAAGATCCGCTGCCTCTGCCCCCAAGTTGCTAGGGTATCTCCTTATATCTATTGTTGTCTTCCTCGCTGAGGCAAGCTTTCCTTGCGGTTGCGGGAAGCGTGGTTCGCCGCCGCAGCCCGAGCTAGACGACGGCAATAAGGCCGAGCGCGAGCAGACACCACTGGTGATGCGGGACCCATCATACACACCCCTCGCCCTGGCCCTCCACCCAGGTGTTTTCTATAGTGAGGCCGGACTGTAGGTGGATCTCCAAGTTACTTGGAAAAGGAACCTCCGGGTTGCTATGTTGCACCACCACTGAGTCCACACTCTTGTTTATAACCTGATGGGACTCCTAGTCCTGGAAACGGCACTCCGGTGCTATGTGCCCCACCACTGAGACGATCCCCTCCCCTTCAGTGTACTACGAGTATTCGTTTTTTTTGTTTCTTCCTCCCCATGTTTCCAACAATCAGCTTGTTTTTTAACGGTTTTTATGAAATATTTAAAGTTTTTTTTGGCGCCGAGTATGGTCCAGCTATGTAAGGGCACACCCTGCTCTTGCAGAGGACATTCCCAGTGCCCATGTCTGCCTGCTCATGATGATTTCCAGCTTAGGGTATCCAACACCTACCTTCTCTTGGCCTTCCTGGTATTTGCACATTGCCTGCCTCATAATTAAAAAAAACCACCGCTACTTCAATCAGAATTGATTTGGGGCTGGCAGACCGCTTCTCGGCTCCAGAGTCATCGAGAATATGACTCCCCAGAGTGTCGAGGACTCAGTTTTTTGATTCCTCGAGCCCACATAGTATCTACTTATATACCATGTGTTACACTCCCTTGTTTTCAGTGGGGGGTGCGCATTTGCCTCCCTAGACCTCTCTTGCCGGCCCTCTTTTCTGCCCACCTCCCACCAGCCCCCCCCCTGCCCCCGGCCCTACCCGCCCCTGGTATACCTTGTTCTCTCCTTCCCATACGAAAACTATAGATAATTCACCGTAAATACACAGAGCTATTCTTCCAAGATATATTTTTTTATTCCAGTACTTGGTTGGCTTCCAATCACTAGGACAGATTTCCTTAGAAAACTCACCCTGGACACGTGCCCTAACAGACTTGATCCTTCAAGATTCTCCAGTCCTGTATACCTGACTCTATTTCTTCTTAGCATAACTGCTTGGGGATGGGGTTTCACTTTGTAACCCAGCTTGGCTGTTCCTGGCACAGTCTGAAACTTGCTCTAGGCTGGTCCTCTGACCCGATGTGCTTCCTTCTCCCAGCGACTCAGCTTCCTGAGTGCAAGAGGTGTATTACAGGAGATCAGATTTTCCGCATGATGTGTCACACTACAGGATTTTCAACATCACCCTCGTGACTTTCGACCAGTTTGCTAACTTCATATGTCTTCCCTCTATTGACAAGAGAAGCCTCTCCTAAATTTTAAATGACGCTGCATTTTTCCTGTTGAAAGGAAAACACAGAAAGTCTTGGTGGACAAGGAAAGCAAGGCGTCGCAGCAGATCTTAGGCAAGGATCCTCCTTGCCAGAAGTGGAAGGGCGACAGAAATAAAGAAAAAGGTGGCGGTGATAAGTAATGAAGGCGAGGCAAATTAAAGAACTAAATTAGTGGACAGTACCTAGCTGAGATTAATTTTGGGAAATATTTAATCTCGTCCCCACCAGAAAATCTTACATCAGGGAACTTTATTGCACATCGCTTGGAATGATCAGACAAAGACAAAACATGAGTAAGAATGAGGTTAAAACAGCTGAACCCAATGAGCAGGACAGTTTCCTAGTGTGAGAATCCTGAGGGATGGCGAAATGAGGCATAAACAATTGCTAAATTAAAAAAAAAACCTGTGTCAAACAATGTTGGGTGGGGGGGGGGGGGGACTTTTTTTTTTTTAAATTATTTTATATTTTTTTTATTTTTTTACTTTTTCAAAGCCAATTTTTTTTATTGGAAGTTCTGTGCATTTCATAAACAATTTTTTTTTTGGGTATTTTTGTGACCTAGCGTGTTTCATCTTTAGTCCATGCTGGCCGGTAGCTCGCTTTTGTTAGAAGCAGGTCTGGCCATGAACTCACATGTGGTTCCACAGCCTATACTCCCTCCGATGTTGTTGTTCGGTATCGCAGGCGTGGTTTACCTTCACGCTTCCTGCCATACTACTTGTTTTGCTTTAACCAATTATATAGTGCACATTCCATTCCTTTATCCTTTGGACCCCCACCCCCCAGAGCGAATTGCATGAGGCCAGGACATTAGCGTTCTATTGTGGGTCTTAATTCTGAGGTTATATAATTTTTTTAAATTTGTCACCGACGTTTACATGTTTTGTGTGCATCGTAACTTTAGTTTATTAGTTTTCACTTAGTTTTTTGTCCCAGTCTTTTTGTTGTTTTGTCTCACTCATTCCCTAAAGTTTGTAATTGTGTCAACTCCATTACCCATTATGTCTGAGATGTCCGGGCTACAGACCTACCGAGAAACGCGTTTCTAGACATCATATTCGGCGTGGATGCCAGCTTCAGCCGTAGGGTGATTGTGCGTGGTCCTTCTCTTTTTTTCTCTTTCTTTTTCCGGGGGGGTGGTTTGTTTGGTTAGGTTGAACACCCCCTGTTCATTGGGGTCTCTTTCGCTTTGATTCTTGGCCCCCCCCGGCTTCTCGTGGCAATGTCCCTCCCAAACATATGATTTTTTAATTTACTTCCTTTATCCTTTTGGTTTTTTGGTGCTCTCCAGACCATGGTCCCGGTCTTTCCCTTTTCCTTCGTGTGTCATCCATAATGTATTGGTGTTTTCAATACATGCACTTCGTCTGTCTTTTTTGCTCTTCTATGCACTGGCCTCCGTGATTACAGCCTGGGTTTTTGGGTCTTCTAGGCTTCCACCAATGGTCATTTTTACTAGTTTCTATTTATCTGAAGAAGCTGAAACCCTTCTAGTCGTAGTCTGCCTCATTCCACAAGTTGGGTATCTCAGTAGTCTCCTTCTGGCATTGAAGGTTTTGATGATTCTTGGAGAGACATTGAGTCTTCATTCCTTACTGGAAGGTTGAAAAAAACTTGAATATTACGCCCCCCCTTGTGTCTCATGTCTTTTGAAGGATGACAACAATGCTTTTTCTTCTCTTTTTTTTTTAGTTGGCAACCATCCAGTGGTAGCTGCACTTGCAGTTACGAATTGCTGACATGGCAAAAAAAAAAAGCACTTGCTTTTTTTTTTTTTTCTCAAGTTTTAGACTTGTATATGTACACAATTCTTCACGTGCTTCCTTACTTGCCTATTTATTTCTTGTTATACTTTCTTTTGGATGTTTAAAAGGCCCCCTCAGTTAGCCCAGATTAAATAAGATTTTTTGTTTTCTCAACGGTTTCTTTCAGCATGCATGATTTGGTGACAAGATCATATTTTATATAGTTTGTTTAGCTTTTGAAGATGTATACACTGACAATTATTATGAGTTTACAATCGTTACTTTATACTCGTGGTGGCCAGTATATGGTTTTCTTTCTCGCTATTGTATTAGATTTCCATTCTTTTGATCTGCTTTTTTGTGAGTTGTATTTTTCCTTTTTTTTTTTTGGGTTCGATTTTCCCCTTAGCACCCTACTCTGGGCGCTGAGAACCTGTCTTGTTGATCTCCACGTCCAAGGGGACTCTTCGATTTGTCTTCTTCTTCGACCTCTGATTGCATTTTGCACAACTATTCGGGCTTTGTACACCACCCTACATTGCGACTAGTTCATCACATCTCCTCTTTATTCTTTTCCCCCTTTCTCACATTATTTTAAAATATATTATAAATACTCTCCCTTAAAAAAACCTTTCTAAAACAATAATCTGTTTATAAATATACTGTAAAGGACGCTAGGATATTGTGCTCCTTTACCATTCCTTCCTTCTTTCTTTCCTTTCCTCTCCTTCCTTTCCTTCTTCCTTCCTTCTTCCTTCCTTCCTTTCCTTCCTTCCTTCCTTCTCTTCTTCCTTTTTTTTTCAGTGATTGGAGAGCTAGCTTAGCGTTTCACCTGGGCTAGGACGGATGGGCTTCTCCTCTGGCTCAAGCTCTACATACTTTTAATATGCCTTTTCTTTTATGTCATTAAGTATTTTTGCTTAGCCGTCGCTTGTTTTTTCCCCCTGCCAATGCCTCTTGGGGTATTTTACGCTGGTTATGTTTTGGTTTATTTTGTTTTTTTCTCCAGGCTGCTTTTGTTGCCGTGGAGCTAGGAATTGCCTGTTAGCCTCCTCAGGGTTACGTTTTAATCTCCTTACTGTTGCTCAAATTGGCCCAGATCTTCACAGTTATACCTATTTGTTCTCAGCCTATGGAGCACGGTGCTTTTTTTTATTTTTTTTGATCTTTCTCTTTCCCACTCCCTGCCTGGAAATTACTTGGAGGACCTTGATGGGACAATTAATGATGGCTCTTTGAAAATGTGTAGATTGGCCAACTTTATGCCCAGGCCCAACCAGCTTGCCATGAACCTTATCCCTGTTTCTCCTTCATTCTCCTATAAATAAGCTTGTAATTCATACTCCACTTTTGGTGGATGTATAAATTTGCTTTGGTCTACAATTCTTAACCTCTATTTCTTTTTAAAGGGAAATAAGCCTGAACTGAATTGGAAAAAATGTATGAAATGCACAAAGCATCAATAAAAACTAATTTAAAAAAAAAAAAAGACTTATAATGACTATAATTGTAGCAGTCTTTAGACTGGGAAATCTTTTATTTATTTATTTATTTATTTATTTATTTATTTATTTATTTATTTATTTATTTTGGTCTTTTTTGAGACAGGGTCTCCCTGTAGCTCTGGCTGTCCTGGAACTCACTCTGTAGACCAGGCTGGCCTCAAACTCACAGAGATCCGCATTCCTCTGCCTCCCAAGTGCTAGGATTAAAGGCGTGCACCACCACGCCCGGCATTTACTTATTTCTGTATGTGTATCAATGTACTGTCTGCATGCAAGTCTGTGCACCCGTATCGTGCAATGCCGTGGAGGTCAGAAGAGGGTGTCGGATTCCCCTGGAACTGGAGTTCTCCTGGAATTGGAGTTTCAGATGGTTCTCGGCCGCCATGTGGGCACTGGGGATCGAACCCGGGTCCTCTGTAAGAGTGGTCGGCGCTCTTAACTGCTAGGTCATCTCTCCAGCCCCAGACTGGGAAATCTTTTAAAGAAAGTGAGGATACTCATTCTTTATTTCAATTAAGCCTTTCCCAGGTCAGATGAATCCTAGAAAACCTTAAGCAAATAAAGTTTTAAACTCACATTATATACTTACTAGTACCTGAATCTAGTAGCATCACTAAAGCATTCATAATTATGCAGAATTTTAGTGGCTAGTGAAATACTCTGACACCAGCTAAATTGCTCATATTTCTGGTATCTGACACATATTTCCAAACTTCAACCTTAATGAATTGTACTTGTTGTCTAAAGGGTACCACATTGCTCTTACTGTGACTCTTGATTCTCTACTTATCTCCTCATGCTGTGACTTTCCCTGGGGAGACACAAGCATATGTATATTCACCTTAGGTAAGGTAATAATGACAGACCAAATGAATGAGACCACCTAAAACCACTTTAATCAACCAGTGAGTTTCCTGGGGTTGTTTATAAGAATGTGGGTGAGTGATTATTTACAGTATGAATGACTAAGGTAGCTCGATCCCCGGAAAGCCCATTCCAAGTGAATGATGAAACCTGGATTCCTGATTTTCTTTGTATTATATGGAGGCATCTCAGCTTGTGAAAATGTATGATGCAGGCCCATCTTTTTTCTTATAGAACCTTGGGGAGAAAACGTGAATTTGTCAGTTTCAGAATTTTCCTGAGGCTTGTGAATTGTTTACTTCCTGCACCTTAATGTGCATTTATGTAGGGCAGAATGTTTAAATTTGAAGGACATTGCGACATAACACTCTGTGGTTCTTTTTCCACATACACAAATGGAGAATTTCACTGTCTTTTTTAGCATGGGGTTTTGCTGAATGATTCATGTAATTAGTACTCTTAGCAATTCAAATGTGTCAGATTATGCGCAAGTTTTGTTATCACACTCTCCTTTTTATCTCACAAGCTGACAGAATTTTGTAAAGTTCATCCTTAACCTCAGTAATTATAAAAAGTCATTTTGCCTTTCCTTGTTTTTCCCATGAAATGTTAGAGCTTATATGAAACAGTATATTATTTCATGTGTAAAATTTAATCAGAAATTTTAAATTGACAAGAAAATATGTAGTAGAGTTTAAAGTGATCATTCCATGAAAAAATTTTAATAATCTAAATTATTCAGCTTCACCTAGAAAGCATACTATTCCTAAATTTGATTATTCTATCAAACACTTTGTTAAGAGTAGATGTGTACTTATTACATATTCTATTATACCATTGGAAACTGAGGTGTAATTTTGTGCCACAGGTGTTTACTAAATGAATGGGGAATATTTTATGCTCTATTTCAAGATTTATTATTGACAATGCAATGTTCCTGGATAGAAAAGTTAACAAGTAATTGAAATTTTATAAAACCCTAATATTCACATACATATGGCTGGGGAAATAGTTCAGAAATTCATCAAGAAATACTGGAAAAATATTAAAAATTTTACATCAGAGAAATTAAAGCAACATCTTTTAAAATTACCCTAGACAAAAAAGGATTAATATATTTTAAAAGAGAAATTGTTGTTAATATCATTAAATTAGACCCATTCAGTTTATTAAATATCAATACCTAACCTAGATAATACAGTTTGAATATTAGAACAAAAGTCTTTCAAAAGTTATTTTTCAAAATTCCTAAAAAGCATTGAAACAAAACATCTATCATTCTCATTTTATATATCCACTAATGCTTGCTCATTTGGACTTTAGTAATATTTACATGGGAATACAGTACATCACAATCCTTGATGCTCAAATAAGATGATAGATTTTAAACTATAAGTCCTGGCCTTCACATGGCGGAATCTTCTTCAGAGTAAATGTGTACTGAAAATCACAAAGGTTACTATTATTAGATTTATTAGGTATTATTATACATAGACTTTGAAAATGATTAAAAACAAGCTATACTTAAGAGAAATAAATCAATATTTAGTATATATAGGTAAAATAAGTGTATTTTTAATTCTATGTTGCATTCATATATTATCAAATTCCTAGAGATTAGTATTTACATTGCATTACAAAGTGAAGTGCTTCTGTGCAGGGATGTATGCAGGAGGCCTGGTGGCTATTGCCAAGGACAAATAATGGAGGGAGGAGAGAGAGAGAAAAAAAAAAAAAAAAAAAAAAAAAAAAAAAGAGACGAGAGAGAGAGAGAGAGAGCGAAAGTAGCGAAGAGAGAGAGAGAGAGGGTAGGAGAGTGAGAAAGAGAGGACGGAGCGAGAAGGAGAGGAGAGAGGAGAGAGATTTCTTATACGGTATCTTGCGTATCTATGAATTACCATTATACTATATATATATATATACATATATACATATTATACATCTATATATATCCTTATCATACATACTTTATTATAACATTATCATATATATACATTATACATATATTATATATATATAAATTTTTTTTTTTAACAATAGACCCATAGTTACGTGAGTACCCCTTTTCTATATAAACTCGTCAAAGGGACAATCTTCCCTTGACAGATACTCAGGAAGGTTGTTTTCTCTTTACTGACTTGTGGATTTGAAGACTGTATAAAAGAAATCCATGTAAGAGATTTATGTCAGTTCAGTCACAAGCCTACTACAGGAGGGCTTGATTCTTCATCAGTCATCTTTCATTGTGAAATGACTGATAAAGAATTAAAATTTAAGGTATTCCTGAGAACAAAAGTAAAATTTCCTTGAAATATATGAAGATATCATACACATTATGGACCTTGAAACCCACAGTGGAATGAAGAGACATACCCTAGTCCTACTAAGAGAAGGTTTTTTTTAAGTAAATGTAATGTAATTACCATTTATTGTCAATTGCATACTAAATGTAACTCATGTTTTATTATACATAATGTGTGTAGTGCACCTACATATATATAATGAACACTGTATTTATATATGCACAGAAAATATACCTAATGCTAATAGTAAACTGTGAGTAGATAATCTTATCAATGACACTAAGTAAATTCTATGTGCAGAAATAAAACTACACTGAAACATTTACAGTATTTCAGCATTATTAATATTCTCCTTTTGTACACATAAAAATGTTTAGGGGCATTTAGCACGGTTTACTTTTCAAGGTGTACATAGATGGTAATGAAATCCCACTTGTTTAAACCCTTAGTGTGTCTTTTTCAGTGGATTAGTGCATTAGCCTCACTGCTAGGGAAAAGAAAATGTATCCATAGATTTTGGTTAGTTACCATTATAAAGATGAATAAATTAAAATGTGTTACCTTATAATTGTACAAAATCTACTCTATCATCATGCTATAATAGGATTTTTATTTAAGGATAATATTACAAAATAAGGCAAAAACAAATATGTATAAGCAGGGAAAATTCAAAAGAAACATAAGTGAAATAACAAATCCAAATTTAAAAAAGATTGCATGGGCTTTTGAATAGAAAGTGAATTATCTTACAGCCGGGGCGTGGTGGTGCACGTCCTTCTTTAATCTCTAGCACTTGGGAGGCAGAGGCAGGCAGATCTTTTATGAGTTCAGGCCAAGCCTGGTCTTACAGAGTGAGTTCCAGGACAGCGGGGCTTACAGGGAGACCATGCCTCGAAAAGATGAAAAAAGAAAAGTAATTATTTGGTGTGTGGGTGGAATATTATGTAGATGACTTTTAAGTCAATTTCTTGTAGCATGTTATTTAATTCAGATGGCTGCTCTCTTATTCTTTGTTTAGTTGACCTGTCTACTGAAGAGAGTAGGTATGAAGTTACCTAGTATTACTGACTTGGGGTTAATATGTGTTTTATAGACCTGCAGCACTGATTTTTGAAATGGGTGCACCAGAATTCAAATATATTTATATATCTATATATATATATATATATATGTTCATGATTGTAATATCTTCTTGATTTCTTGCTCCTCTCATTAGAATGAAGTGACCCTGTTTATCCCTTCTGACTAGTTTTAATTTTGACAGATATTAGAAATGCAACACTGGCTTGCTTTTTAGAGCTATTTGCTTAGAATTTTTTTCATCCATTTAAAAGATGAGTTTTCTTTTCGATCCATTCTGTTGTCTTTGTCTTTTGATTTGAGTTGAGGCCATTGATATATAATGTTATTATTGAAAGGTGTGCGTTGGATACTGTCATTTTGATTTCTTTATGCTTGGGGACCTACTCTGTGTTTCATTAGAGCACTTTTCTTTCTTTCTGTAGCTTCTTGAGTACAAAAGAAATATAAACAAATTAAAAAAATGAAATAATTCCATTCATTCTATCAGATCTAGAGCTGACATTTGGTAACAGGTCCCTCAAAAGACACAAGAAACTGAGCACCAAGATAAGACAAGTTATGTCCTTCCAGCAGATGATGGGACTGAACACAGATTTCCTTTCCAAAAGGGAGGGACAGGGGGATAGTGAGGAAATACTGGACCAAAACAGACCAAAAACCAGCAAGGGAAATCCAAATCTAGAAACTCCATGTCTGACTTCTGAAACTTGACTTCCAAAGGGCTTAGATGGCTCAGCCCCTCCCATCTTTGCTGTGTGCAACATATATATCTCTCTCTAGGGCTAGTACCAGTCCATATATGCAGCTTTACTTGGCAGATGTCTCACTGCTCTGGCATCTCAAACTTCTCCTTGGGGTCTCCACTGCCAAACAAGCTTCATCTTCACAGCATCACTGGATAGGGCCCCTTGGCATGTCAAGGCATTTTTTTTTTATGGAGTGATGCTCTTGCTGCATGCTTTCTGGTTTTGGTAGCTCTCTGAAACCTCAGTGGAAGAACCAATGACCTGCATCTTTCATGCCTCTACAATAGCAACAAGGTGTTGCTGCCAATTGTGACTGCAAGTTTGGAATGGTTTGGAACCTACTTCATCCACATTAATAACTTTTCTCTGCAATGGTTTCTAATAGAAAATCCCTCCAAAAATTTCCTTTCACAATGTGGAAGTTTAATTCGGTGTGGTCTTGCTCTAGAGACACTCTTTACATCATTTAAATGAAAATCTCTAGGCTTCTTCTTAATCACTTTAATACTTATCAAAGTGATCATCTCCTTCAACACATCCCTTGGCTGCAACATTAATTTTCCTAGTGCTCTTTTTAATCCAAACTGTACATTCTGCATTTCCTTCTACCCCATTTGCTCTTTTTCGTTGTAGGTCTGCATAATAGTCACCATTAATAGCCAGATCACTATTCCTAAGTTGGGCTGTCTTAAAATAGTCTCTGTCATATAAATTAGGTCATAACTTTTCAACTGATCCTCAGGCAAGTTTTGTTGCTGTGGGCAGACATTGGCCAGACTCTGCCAAAATACTCCAGTTCCTGCTTAAGTCCTTACTTCCCTCCTGAACAAAGTTTTTCTCAGCCGTACTTCCTTCCAGACTCCTCCTAGAGTATCCCCGTAAGCTCTGTTTACAGCAACAACTGCTTCTCTAGTCCAAACTTTCAAAGTCTTCCATATTCCTCCCCAAACCCACCTGATCAAGTTCTTCACAGCCATCACCCCACTGTCACCCTCAGTACCAACTTCTGTCTTAGTTACTTTGCTGTTGCTGTGATAAATCACTGTGACCAAGGAAAATTATAACAGGCAGAGTGTATTTGAGCTTATGGTTCCTGGAATATTAGAATCCATCATGGCAGGGAACCATGGTGGCAGGAAGCAGTTCGAGCAGGGGCAGAAACCAGAGGCTCACATCTTGAAGCAGGCAGGGGAAGTACAGAGAACATCTGGAGAACCAGCAAGACTTAATAACTTTGTAAGCCCACCCCACCAACATGCTTCCTCCAGCATGGCCATATCTACTAAGACCTCCCCCAAACAGGCCACCAAATGGGAATAAAAGCTCCAAATACTTGCAGTCTAGGAGGGCCATTCTCTTTCTAATCAGCACAGGGGTGAACTGCTCTCTTCTTGACATGGCATGGCTGTTGCAGATATGAACTCACAGTTGCTGTTGTTACCTGAACAAAATTAAGGCATTCAACCTCTCAGTATGGATGTGGGAGGAATGCAGGGGTCCCATCCCTAGCTGAGTAGCTATTGGAAGTTGATGAGTGCTGGGGGAGGGAAATCAGTTTCTTTTGTGGGTGCGAATACTTAGTGTTTGCCCAGGCCCTACTACCCATGTGCATACACAAATTGGCTCTGGTTGTAAAAGGAAGAGAGCATTAAATTGGGAGGGGTGTGCATAAGGGACTGTTAGAATGGGTAGCAGGAGGCAGATACAATGGAAATGGGGTGTACAGGTTTAAAATTCTCATAGAGTAAATACAAGTATTTTTAAAATGTTTTGACATTTATTTATGTATGTGTTTATTTATTTATTTATTTATTTATTTTCTGTATAAGTGTTTTGCCTAAATGTATGCAACTGCATCTGTGCCATACAGTCACTGTGGAGGCCAGAAGAAGATGCTGGATCCTGTGGAACTGGAGTTATGTGCCTTTGTTAGCCATCATGTAGGTGATAGAGATTGACCCTGGATCCTCTGCAGAGGTGTCAGTGTTCTTAACTGCTGAGCCATTTCTCCAGCTCCCTAAAAAATGCTTTTGATACAACTTGGCAATCAATCTAGAACATAAAAATTTGACAACAGTATAATATTTTTCATTAAGTATTTAGTTTGCAGACAATACACTCATACACATAAAAAATTAAAACAAAATTAGTCGAAGATATCTCTACAGTGGGGAAAATCTCCAAATGACCCAATTGTTTCCTTATAGATGACAAATACCTATGAAGCCCACAAGTACGCCATATATGCTGCCAGCATGACAGAGAGTTTCATAGTATTTTTCCATTTTTATGCTTATCCAAAAGTATTTGCTAATGTTAAATAATAAGTTTCTAACTTGTTATTTAAAAGATAACAAAAAGCTGGAATGAACCCAAATGCCCCTCAACCAATGAGTTGATAGAGAAAATGTAGTGCATCTACACAATGGAATTCTATGCAGCAGTGAAGAAAGAAAGCATCATGAACTTTGCAGGTAAATGGATGGAAATATAGGATATTATGGTAAGTGAAGTAACAGTCCCAGAAAAGCAAACAACAAATGGTATCCTTCATTTGTGGATACTAGCACAAAGCACCAAGTTTTAAGGCTAACTGAGCAACATCAAGGTTATATAACCCTTTCCCTGAAAGGAACTGTGCTCTGATAAAGTAAATCCCCTAACAGGCCCTAGAATTAACCCACCACTTATTTTTACACGTTGGAATCTTGGTATATGGGTGGAGGATACATAGGCATATTTTAATGTAATATAAGTTTAAAAAGGAAAAATATGAATCATGAAATATGATATGGAAGGGGCTGGAGAGATAGCCTAGTGGTTAAGAGCACCAACCGCTCTTGCAGAGGACCCGGGTTCGATCCCCAGCACCCACATGGTGGCTAAGAACCGTCCGTAACTCCGATTCCAGGAGAACTCCAGTTCCTGGGGAATCCGAGACCCTCTTCTGACCTCCACGGCATTGCACGACACAGGTGCACAAACCTACATGCAGACAGTACATTCACACATACAAAAATAAATAAAAATTAAAAAAAAAAAGAAATATGATATGGAAATGACAGTTTGTATACAGATGATATAATTTTAGTACAGGTGTGACACATGCATATGTTGAAGTGGTACAGATTGGAGGGAACAAAAGCAGAGGAACAGGGACAGGGAACCGACTGAAACCGACTAAAAAAAAGTAAAGTTCCCCAAGGACAATAATCCTCCATTTTGAAAAAACTTTTAAAATAATCAGAAAATTATACTGTGCAGGGATGGGAGGGTGCATGAACTTGGGTTGGAGGGGAAAGGAAAACAAGATGAGTCTAGATTAGACTGAGAAACAATGTATGAAACACACATAACTTCAGTAAAAATCTTTAAAAAAGAAAAGAAAAGAAAAACAAATAAAATAAAAGGATACTGCCCAAAACAGGGACACTCTTTGAAAGTTAAATCTTCATTGGTGGACAACACACTTTCTAGTTAGTTTCAACTGAGAACTTAGAGTAGAGTTATATGAGGGAGTCTCAATTAAGATATTTTCTAGATCAGATTGGGCTGTGGCCAATATATGTATGACAGATGGCTCTGACTGAAGACTCATGAGGAAGGACCAAGCCCACTGGGGGTAGCCATCCCTAGGCAGGAAGGCCTGAATATATGAAAGGAAGGTGAGTATGAGTGTGTCAGTAAGCCACGTTCCTTAACTGTTTTTGCCTCAATTCTGGCTTGAGTTCCTGACTTGACTTTCATTGATAGTAGGTTATGAACTGGAAGTATAAATCAAATAAATCCATGCCTTCTTAAGTTGATTTGAGTCAGACTGTTTTATACCAGAAACAGAATGAAACTATAAGAGAGTTACCAGTATCAATATCCTTTTCAAAATCAGTGTATTTTCAAACAGCTTAAATGTTAATTAAAATAATTGTAAGTATAGTTAGACTCTTTTCTTTCTTTGATTTTAATTTTGTACTTAATTTATGTCATACCAATCTTATGCACGCATTCTCTCTCTGTCTCTCTCTCTCTCCACACACACACACACACACACACACACACACACACACGGAAGAAGTGTTAGATCTAGATAGATGTGTGAATAAAGTTAAGACAGAATTTTACATGTTTAATAGTTTTAAAAACCAATTAGGTTATCATAGCAATTTTTGCTTTGGCATTTTCATCAAGTGTTTTTAGTTAGCTAGATAGTTCATTAGTTATGAAGTTAGTTGCATTGTTTTGAAATGTATGTTGCTCAGACTGATCCAGAAATTTTTGTTTAAAGTGATCCTCCTGCCTCAACTCCTAGCAGCTTTGACTCCAAACAAGTCTTTCCCCAAAGTACTTTATGATGAAATATTCTGAGAAGGATATCCTGCTCTATGTAATGCAGTTTTCCAATGAATTTTCATTGTAAAGTGCAGTTTTGTAAGTAAATTGCATTCTCTTTCCAAAACAGGAGAAATAAAAACAATTCCTGTGTAACCACAATGAACATACTCCTGCATGTCTGTTTGAAGGATTGCTTCTAAAAGGGTTGTTAATAGAAATATGCATCACTTTATAATTAACCAAAGCTACAACAAATTAAAGCACTGATTGTGAAGGCAAAATAATACTAATCTATAATTATAATCAAGAATAGCAGTAACTGAATACCATAGCCAGCTCTACACAAAATTTTTATGAAATGCAAGAGCCACAAGAGAATTCTTACCCAAATCCAAACAAACCATAGAAATGCATTCATATGCTCACTGAATTCTGATAGACTACTATCATTTATTGAATAGTTTTCTTGTTATTTGTCCCTAAAACAAAATTACAATGGTTTTCCTGTCATATTTTACGCAATAAATATAAATGTCATCAACGGTGGGGCTGGAGAGGTGGCTCCGCAGTTAAAAACATTGACTGCACATGCAAAGGACCACAAATTGGTTGCCAGTACACACATGGTGGCTAACAACTATCCATAACTCCCATTCCAAGAGATATAACACCATACCCTAGCCTCTGTGGGCATTGTACTCACTGGTGTACTTATGTACATCCAGGCAAAATACTCACACGCATAAAATAAAAATAAAAGAATATCTCTAGAGTAACACAAAACGTTATTCTATTCCAAAACCATTCTTAGTGCTCTTATTCTCTGACATAAAAATCATCTCTAAAGGACAAGAAAACTCCATAAAACAAGCAACAAAAATGTTAGCTATGAGCCACCCTATCAATTTCTTCTCTACATGTTAATGGTTGAGCATTTCTATTTCTAGTGAAAGAAATGTGGGTACATAGATAGCTACACTTATTACTCTAACCTGTAATTTTCTTTGACAAGTTGAAACATGAGACTATCTTAGATGGTCATCTGCAATGAATGGGCTTTCATATAGAAAATAGTTAATATCATAATTTTTAAATGATGTGCACTGTTTAGCATCAAATGTGTTTTCTCAGATGTTTATGCAAGTAGGGACTGATTTCCTCATTATGGGGATAATGATATTCATCTCCTAATATTGCCATGAGAATTAAAGGAGATAATACATATGTATTCTCTTATATGGTCTATTGTATTTAGCATTCAAGTAAGTTTTTACCAATATTATTGCATATAATCTGGGATTATTTTTAATTATTTTATGAAATAAAATGGAAAACTACATAGGTTCTATATTAAAGTATTGAATCTATCCTCTAGTTAACTTCAAAATATACTGGTTTAAAAATACAGAATTGGTTAATTTTATTAATTTGTTTGAATATGCCCTTGTTTTGAATTAGAAGTCATCAAAGTTTTGTTTCTTATTAGAGGAGGGAGATTGATAATTCTTAGAAATATTGGCTATCTAAATGTGGACCTAGTAGCTCAAATTAAAAGAGAAAATGTTTTGAAGCACATGCAATGACAGGCAGATAAAAATTCTTGATGTCAATTTTTCTCTTTCACATAAATATATATTTAATATAGTTTGAAAAATTTGCATAAACTTCAGGAAATAATGGCAAGGAGATTCAATATTACTAAGAAATTTTTTTCTCAAATGGTAATTTGAGATCATTTCTCAGAAAAAAAATTATATTGATGTCTCTAATGAAAATTATATCACTAGAAATTTGCCCTACAGAAAAGGTCTGTATCTTTAAGTAGAAACTTTTAAAATTCATCATTAGTGTTTAGGGGAAGCATTTTACTCAGGAGAAATATTATGTTAAAATGGGCACAATCAATCAGATGCTTAAAATAAAATAGATTTTTAATGATTAAAGCAAGAATAATGAGATTAGTTAAAATTGAAAATATCCTAAAAGAGAAAGCCAACTTTCCATGGCAAGTGTGTACATTTTCTTTTTCTTTAACAATATATATTTTATATTGAACTTTTGTTCATTTAAAACAAAAGGACTTAATCATATTTAGAACTCCTCCCCCACCCGCAACCCATATCCATCCTACACACTGGATTTCATGTATTCTGTCATAAATAAAAGCCTACTTTGTCAAGTTTGTGTACCCAGACATCCCTCAGTGCAAATTCAACCACTGGGGTTTAGTTAGCTTGTGTAGAGTTTCTCCACTAATGAAGATCAACTCTCCCTTACCCAGAAGTAATCAGCTGCTAACAATTCTTTAGCTATGCTTGGGGACAGCTGCCTATTTCCCCATTTCCATGCTGCTTTCTTTTTCCCTGAGTTTGCATGTGTCTTTTTCATGCTGACACCATTACCACAAGTCCTTGTGAACAAGTTCCTAGAGGGTCAGAAAGAGTCTATTTCTTTATGATGATACACCAGTATAGGCTATTACAATCTTTCTGTTTCATCTTCTGCAGTTGATTCTAAGGCTTGGGTGAGGTTTAATATAGGATTCTTTTTTTTTTTTTTTTTTTTTAGTGTAATGCTTTTATTGATGTTTGGTGATTTCAGACATCATTTCTCAGTTCAGTTTAGATATATTCCCCTTTCCCTTCTCCCCACCCCACCCCAGATCATGCATTCTGCCATAACTGTCCTGCCTCTTTCTCTCAGTCTTTTTAAGTTTAGGAATTCACATTTTCCTCCTTTAATTTTATAAGACTCTAAAATATGAATACATGCTTTCCACTCCTAAACAGTAATTACAGAGTATGAGAGTAAGTGATGGATCCATTCTAGAGCCTGTTAAGAGATTTGTATTATAACAACATAGTTGCTTTCAGATAAACAGAAATATAACGATAATGTTGTTCAGCTTGCCTTTCATCTGGGGATTTGGTGTTAGCATCCACAAATGAGGGAGACCATTCACTGCTTGTTTTTCTGGGACCGTGTCATTTCACTTAGCTTAATGGCTTCAAGTTCCATCCATTTAACTGCAAAGTTCATGATGACTTCTTTCTACCACTGAATAGTACTCCATTCTGTAGATGTACCACATTTTTGTCATACACTTGTCTGTTGAGGGGCATTTGGATTGGTTCCAGCTCTTCTACATTGTGAAGAGAGCTGCAATAAACACAGATGTGCATGTATCTTTGCAGTAGGCTGAGTCTTGTGGGTATATAACCAGGAGTGGTATGACTGGGTCGGATGGTAGGCTTATTTTGAGTCCCTTAAAGGTTCTCCACACTGATTTCCATAATGGTTGTACAAGTATACATTCCCACCAGCAGTGGATGAGTGTTCAACCTCTCCAGCATTTGGTGTCTTTTGTGTTCTTGATCGTAGCCAATCATATAAGAGTGAAATGATATGTGAGAGTGGTTTTAATTTGCATTTCCTTAATTATTAATGATGATGAACACTTTTTAAGATGTTTCTCAACCATCTTTACTTCCTCACTGGTGAAGTCTCTGTTCAGCTCTTTACTCCATCTTTTGAGTAGGTCATTTGTTTCTTCTTTGTTTTTTGAGTAGTCTGTATATTCTTGATGTTAATTCCCTGAGAGATGTATCATTGGTGAATATTTCCTCCTACTCTGTGGGTTTTCTCTTCACTTCCTTGATTGTTCATTTTGCTGTACAGAAACCTACACTCCACTAAATTTGAAAACATAAGAGAAATGGATGAATATCTGAAATCCTGGGAATGAACAAAGCTTAACCAAGAAGAGATTGACAGTTTAAACAGACCCATAATATTTTGAGGAAATTGAAGATGTAATAAAAAAATCTCCCAACTATGGGCTGGAGAAATGGCCAAGTGGTTAAGAGGGCCGACTGGTCTTGTAGAGGACCCAGGTTCAATCCCCAGCACCCACATGGAGGCAGAGAACCATCTGTAACTCCAATTCCAGGAGAACTCCAGTTCCAGGGGAATCCAAGACCCTCTTCTGACCTCCACGGCATTACATGATATGGATGCACAAACCTACATGCAGATAGTACATTCATACACATAAATAAATAAAATTAAATTAAAATTAAAAAAATCTCCCAACTAAAAAAAAAAAAAAAACCCAGGCCCAGATGGTTTCACAGCAGAATTATATAAAACATTTAAAGAGATCCTACAACCATTACTACTCAAAATGTTCAGAAGGATACAGACAGGGAATTTTCCCAAATTCCTTCTATTAAGCCAGCATCACTCTAATACCAAAACCAGGCAAAGATGCCAGCAAAAAAGAAAGCTATAGGTAGACCCATCTCATTAATTAGTATAGATGCAAAAATTCTCAACAAAATACTTGCAAATCGCATACAGACCCACATCAAAAAGATCATCCATCATGATCAAGTTGGATTCATACCAGAGTTGCAGGGATGGTTCAACATGCATCAATCAATAAATATTATTATATACATAAATGGAATGGAAAACCAGGCAATCATCTCAATTGATGCAGAAAAAGCTTTTGATAAGATCCAGCAACCTTCATCTTTAAAGTCCTAGTGGGAATTCCTCAACATGATCAAAGCCATATATAGCAAACCCACTGCCAGCATCATCCTAAATGGAGAAAAAATGGAGCCATTTCCCTTAAAGGCGGGAACTGGGCAAGGCTGCCCCTTATCGCCACTCCTCTTCAACATAGTACTTGAAAAGCTATCTGGGGCAATAAGACAAGAGAAGTAAATTAAAGGAATTCTAATAGGAAAAGAGGAAGCTAAAGTATCCCTTTTTGCAGATGATATGATAGTTAACCTAAGAGAAGGTAAATACTCCACAAGAAAACTGCTAGAAATGATTAAGAGTTTCAGTAAAGTGGTGGCATACAAAATTAACATAGAAATATCAGTAGCCTTTCTTTATACCAACAATAAATATGTGGAGAAAGAATATAAGAAGAACACTCCACTCACAATAGCCTCAAAATAATAAAATATGTGGGAACAAACCCAACCAAAGATACCAACTATCTCTACAACAAACATGTTAAACTCCTGAAGAAGGTGACTGAAAATGACATCGAAAGATGGAAAGACCTCCCATGCTCATGGATTGGGAAAATTAATATTGTAAAAATGTCCATTTTACCCAAATTGACATTCTGATTCAAAGCAATCCCAATCAAAATCCCCATGACCTTCTTCACAAACTTGAAAAAAAAATCCTCAAATTCATATGGAAAAACAAAAGACCCTGAATAGCTAAAGCAATCCTGAGTGAAAAATGCAATATGTGTGGGGGTGGTATGGTGTGGGGGATTGCTCTACCAGATTTAAAACTGTATTACAGTGCCATAGTCATAAAGACAGCCTGGTACTGGCACAAAAACAGACCCATTGACCAATGGAACAAAAATGAAGATCCAAACTTGTGCTCATACAATTTCAGCCACCTCATATTTGATAAAGGGGCAATGTACCTCAATTGAGGATGGATAGCATCTTTAGCAAATGGTGCTGGAAAAACTGGATCACCATTTGTAGAACAAAATTATATCCCTACCTCTTACCATGTACAAAAATCAACTCTAAGTAGATCAAAGATCTCAAAGCGAAGCCTGAAACCCTGAAGGTGATAGAAGAAAAAGTTGGCAACAACCTACAAGACATAGGCGTAGGAATAGACTTTCTAAATCAGAGAGCATCTGAGCAGGAAATAAGGTCAACAGTTGACAAATGGACCTAATATAGGATTCTTATCCAGGACATGTGTTCTACAGTGTTTTATTAGCTAAAACTTGGCCAGTTGTGGCCTTCTGTGTGTATCATACTCTGGCCAGTTGTGGGCTTCTGTGTGTATAATACTCTGCTGAAAGATGAAGCTTTGCTGGCAAGATTTGGGAGATGCATTCCTTTCTCTCTTTGTCTCCTTTTCTGCTGTGTTCCCTGAGTCTTAGGGGTACAGGTTAAATTGTATATGTGCCACTTCACTTAAGTGTGGGCTTCTCTCAGGCACTTATACTCTGTATGTGGCCAGTTATGGAATTCTGCAATAGTTTCCATCTGTATGCAGTGTGGTGATCTCTTAAGAAACTAAAGGTGAAGAGCCTGGCATGGTGGCACATGCCTTTAATTTGTCTTTAATCCCAGCACTCTGGAAGCACAGGCAGGTGGATCTCTGTGAGTTCAAGGCCAGCCTGGTCTACATAGTGAATTCCCGGCCAGCTGGGGCTACAGGTGAAACCCTGTCTCAAAAAGTAAAAAACAAACAAACAAACAAACAAACAAAAAACTTAAAAGGTGAATTTCCCATATGAACTCTCCCTGGCATATCCTGAAAAGGCTCATCTTAATATAAAGATACATGGTACATCCATTTTTTTTTTCATTTTAGCCAAGCAATGGCAACACCTAAATGTTCCTCAACTGATGAGAGCACATTTTATTTTTTTATTGATGATTTGTGTCTTTCATACATTTCTTAATGAAATTTATGCCCATTCCCCCTTTCTTGTCCCCCATCCACCAGAGTTCATATTGTGCCATACATATCCTATGTCTTTTTCTCAGTCTTTTTTTTTTTTTTCTATGCAGAAGTTACTTTTTTGGGCAGAAGTTTACTGTTTCAGTCAGTTCTTTGACCCAGTATTATTTTTGGTATTGTTGTTTCTTCCAATTTGTATTGCTTCTATATGTATGCATGGCACACATATATCAAGATTATGAGGTCATAGGTTTTAGCATCTTTGGCTTATGATTTCTTTCTTTCTTTTTTTTTTCTTTATTAGTCTGAGGGTGTCATGTTTTCCTTAAGGAAGTGTTTGAAGGCTCCTCCTTGGCAAGCCCAAACAGCCCTCAATCCTGTCCTTTTGCTCCACATTGGGGTCTTCCCTTCCCGTGGTCACCAAATGAGGTTCAGTAAGCACAGCATCTGTCTTGATCTTCCCGTACTGGCCTCCATGATACAGCCTGGGTAGTTCAACAATGACAGTATATACACTGAAGAGGCTGAAACCCCAGTAGTTGCTCAGTCCACAAGCTGGATGCTTCAGCAGTCCCCATGTGGCACTGAAGGTTTGGAGGATTCTTGGAGAGATACGAGCCCATGTTGGAAGGTTGAAAAACTGTGTCTCATGTCTTTGAAGGATGGAAAAAACAATGACAGCCACAGGGTAAATGCACTTGTCAGCAAGCATTGAAGACAGGCAAAACAACAGTGCTTTTTTTTTTTTCTTTTTTCTTTTTTTCTTTCTTTTTTTTTTTTTTGTCTTTTTACTAAGATCTAAAGTTTTATGTCTGGTTATACTTGCCTTTTGGATGTTCAAGGCCATACAGTTAGCCTAAGGCTTTTGTTTTCTCATGGTTAGTTGAGGATCTCATCCTCAGGGGTCACTCATATTTTGTTTTATTTGGGGGGGGTGGGGCCCTGGCTCCTTTTGGCTTTTCATTTACCAGTTCCATCCACTCAAGGACAAAGTCAGGTCTTGCTACTCCAGGTTTCCCTTTTCAAAGCATGAACAGACTTTCCTCTTTATAGACTGGACATTAGCTGAAGTCCTATTATTGGATCTCCAAGACCTCCTGGCACAGGAAGGCTGGTGACTCACATTTGCAGGACATTTCAAGCAATGGACTCATGCATAATACCCTGGGATTTAATTGACCTCTGAGGGTAAGGAACAAAGTTATCCTTTAAGTGCCTTGGCTAAATTGGTATGGAGATTAAGTATGTTTTTTAAGTATTGATGGTTGATTGGCCTTGGCAAGGAGGAGCCTTTAAACACCTCCTTAAGGAAAACATAACATCTTTCAGTCTAATAAAGAAAAAAACAAAGAAATCATAAGCTGAAGATGCTAAAACCTGTGATGTCATAATCTTGATACATGTGTGCCATGTATATATGCATATTATGGTGTGATACAAATTGGAAGGAACAACAGCAACAAAAAAAACTAACTTACATAAAGGCTAACATACCCCAGCCTGATACTTTTAATTGCTGTATAATATTTTAGAAAAGGTTTGGACAGGGGCTGGAGAGATAGCTTAGTGGTTAAGAGCATCAACTGCTCTTGCAGAGGACCTGGGTTTGATCCCTAGCAACCACATGGTGGCTAAGAACCATCTGTAACTCAAATTCCAGAAGAACTCCAGTTCCAGGGGAATCTGAGACCCTCTTCTGACCTCCATGGCATTGCATGACACAGGTGCACAAACCTACATGCAGACAGTATATCCATACACATACAGAAATAAATAAAATTTAAAAAAACAAAAAAAGAAAAGGCTTGGACAAAAGCTCAAGTAGCCTTGTATAAGAAATACAAAGATGCACTCCCATAAAATAAGTGCTATGGTTAGACACAATGTCATGACAAACTAGTTTTTTTTTCATTCATTCATTTTAGTGCTGGGGTTTCACTCAGTAACCATGGATTTTACCATTGAGCTACATTCCAGCTCAACATTTACTTTTCTTTTTTTATTTTGTTTTATTAATAGTTTTTTTTTCCATTTTGATTTTATATTATTCTAAAATATGCATACATACCCTCCACCCATATACCAAAATTCAAAAGTCTGAAAATAAATAGCAGGTAAATTCTAGAACCTCTTTAGAGATTCACAATATAAGACCGCCATTGTTTTTCAGATCATGAGGAATATAACATTAACATTGCTCAGTTAGCAATACAACTAGGTACTTGGTGCTAACTTCCACAGATAAGGGAAACCATTTATCATTTTTTTTCTGGGACTGTGTTACTTACATTTACATTATATCCTCTAAGTCCATCCACTTATCTGCAAGTTTCATGATGTTATCTTTCTTTACTGATGCATAGAACTCCAATGTGTAGAGTACCACATTTTCCCTATCCACTGACAGTTCAGGGGAGCTTGGGTTTGTTCCAACTCTTTGCTATTGTGAAAAGAGCTGCAAAAAACATGGCTGTGCATGTATCTATGTGGTAGGATGAGTCTTGTGGGTGCATACCCAGGAGTGGTATTACTGGGTCAGGTGGTTATCTCATTTTGAGTCTTTTAAGGGTTCTCCACACTGCTTTTCATAGTGCTTGTACTAGTTTACATTCCAACCAGCAGTGGATGAGTGTTTTCTTTTCCCCACAACATCTCCAGCATTTGGGATCCTTTGTTTTCTTGATCATAGTCAGTCTTACCAGAGTAAGATGACATCTTAAAGTGGTTTTAAATAGAATTTCCATAATTATTTGTTATGTTGAACACTTTTTAAGATGTTTCTCAGCCATCTTTACTTCTTCATTTGTGAAGTCTCTGTTCAGCTCTTTTTCCCCCTCCTTGGTCTTTTTGAGACAGGGTCTCTGTGTCATCCCAGCTATCCTGAAACTCAGTATTTAGATGGTCTTGAACTGTCAGAGATCTGCCTGCCTCTACCTCCCAAGTTCTGGGATCAAAGATGTGAACCAACATGCTCAGCTTTTTTGTTTGTGTGTTTTCTTGTTCAACTCTTTACTCCATCTCTTGAGTGGGTCATTTGTTTACTTACTCCTGTGTTTTTTTGAGTAGTTTATATATTCTGGATATTAATGCTCTGTAGGATATATCACTGTTGAAGTTGTCCTCCCATTCTGTGTTTTCTCTTTAATTCTTAATTGTTTCTTTTGCTGTACAGAAGCTTTTGACAAAAAGTCCAAGAAGATTTAATGGAAGAAAGACAGCATCTTCAGCAAATGGTGTTGGCAAAATTGGATCACCACTTGCAGAAGAATAAAATTAAATCTCTACCTCTCACCTTGTACAAAAATCAACTCCAAATGGATCGAAGACCTCAATGTGGAACCTAAAACTCTGAAAATAATAGAAAATGTTGGCAGAAACTTACAAGATATAGGCGTAGGAAAAGACTTTCTAAATCAGACACCAACTGTGCAGGAAATAAGCTCAACAATTGACAAGTGGGACCTTATTAAACTCAAAAGCACATTTTCTAAAAAAAAATATAGTACCTTAGAGTTAATATTTAAAAATATAAATGTTCAAATATAAGTTGTTCATATTTAACTCTCACATGAAATTTGCTCTGTTAATTATACTTAATATTGGCCAAAACATTATACTATATTTTTTAAAACAATATAAAAAGTTTTACAAGCAATTTACAGGCATACGGTGGATTTTAAATAATCCTATAAGCTCTTGAAAAAATACAAGAGTCCATTGGTTGCTAGTAGTTCCTCAGCTAAGGCAGGAGCTTCATATCTATTTCTCCAATACTTTTCGGGTTTTGTCTGATAAGTTTTTATGTATTTATTTATTTATTTTTTTGGTGATTTTTTTTTATTAATTTTATTTATTTCTGTATGTGTATGAATGTACTGTCTGCATGCAGGTTTGTGCACCCGTGTCGTGCAACGCCGCGGAGGTCAGAAGAGGGTCTCGGATTCCCCTGGAATTGGAGCTTCAGACGGTTCTCAGCCGCCATGTGGGTGCTGGGGATCGAACCCGGGTCCTCTGTAAGAGCGGTCGGTGCTCTTAACCGCTAGGCCATCTCTCCAGCCCCCTGATAAATTTTTATATGTCTGTGCATGCTGTTATCATTGCTCTAACTTCATAAGAGACACTTTCCACTGGCCTTGAAAACTCTGCTTCCTTGTGGTAATCAACAACCCCAGGCTTTTACACAGAAGGACATTTAGGAACACAAATTTAGCTCAGTAATTCTTAACATATATGACAGTATGCATGAAACCAGGTGTCGGCATTTATGAAAATTTAGATCAACTTGTACTGTATGGAATTTGCAAAAATTCAATAAAAATAAATAGAAAAAACAATCAATCCAAAGACCAAGAAGTCATATTTTGTCCCTATTCTTTTTTTAAAAGGAACTGGAAGCAAATCAGACACAATGAATGCCTCCAGAAGTGCCTGATTGATGTTCCAATGACTTGCTGCTGGGTTGGCTACAGCAGTGTCATCTAATATTTACACCATTGAAGAGAAGAGTAGAGATGTGCATTAACAGTTATCAAGTCCTTCTATACAAATATAAACAACTCAGTGTTTCTATATTAGTTAAGAAATCTCAAACCTTGTAGTTAAGAAACTTATTTATGTTCACTAAAATATTTAAGAGCAGAGTGACATTTAGAAACAGTATATAATTTCATTGTATTACCCAATAACATATTTTCATTATATTTCTCTCAATGTTAAATCTTATGTGCCAATACATGTATCTTTCTATCTAGCAAACATTGCAAAGTAAATTAGAGAAAACTAGAGTGTGTTTTATTCATTTTGTTATCTGTAGTTTAAGAACAAAGATGTTTAATAAATCAATAAATGGATTTCCACATTGAATCTTACTGCAATTTTAGATATATTACTATAGAACTAAAGAAAGTTGAATACTAACCTACCTTTAGAGTTAGAATGTCAGAATATTAATAGTTTGGTTGTTTATGGAGGGAGGATGGAATTAGTTTCAGGAGTCTACTCCTCAAATATCCTTAAGCAATTCTGATGTATCCCCACTGACCTGGGCTTCTTTCTTTTCTTTGAAAATTATTGATTTCAAAGCAAATGGTTGTTTTTGGCTCCATGTTGGAAGATGCGATGAAATAACCCATTCTCTTCTACTTACTAAATTAAAGCCAAAATATTTTGTTATTTTTTTTTATGTGAATGAATGTACTGTCTGCATGTAGGTCTGTGCACCCATGTCATGCAATGTCGCGGAGGTCAGAAGAGGGTGTTGGATTCCCCTGGAACTGGAGTTACAGACAGTTCTGGGCCGCCATGTGGGTGCTGGGGATCGAAACTGGGTTCCGCTGCAAGAGCAGTCAGCATTCTTAACTGCTAGGCCATCTCTCCAGCCCAACCAAAAATATTTTATATTTTGATATTTATTCCAATATACAGTGCACCGTGTCTATGTTTTCGATCCCAAGATACTCAAACACATTACTTAGGTAATATTTACCTGCAATTTTTCTACATATGAAAGTTCTTGTTTCTACTGGCTGACTGGTCTTTATGTGGCAAATGTATGACTGTTTTTAACTGTCTGTATATCTAAACTTTGTCTCTTCTGGTCCCTTCCTCTTTCTTTTGCCTGAGTATGCTCTTCCTTAGCAATCTCGAATGCTCTCCTCATAAAATTTATAGTTGTAAGTCTATGTCAAATATCTCCTAGGTTTTCAAAGCAGATTATTCCTTAGAATAGAAAAATTTGTATATATTTCTTTACATAGTTTTCTGGATATACCATATTCTTTTAAAGTTCAGCATATTCAAAAGCTTGGTACATTTAGTCATCTGAACACAGTCTTGTCTTAGACACTTTGTATTTCAGACATGTCTAATCTCAATTTATGCAGTTGACTTATCTTTTACTAAAACTTGGTCTTCATGAACATGGTGTAATATAGTTTTGTCATAATTTCTCTTGGAAATATAAGATCTTTCTTGCTGATACTGACTTTGTCCAGGGTCTAGTCATTCCTCTTTTTATCTATGCATCACTGTTACAAGTGACTGTTGGAGTTACAGTAACTTCTGAATATGAGCTTTTTTAGATGAAAATATTTTAGCATTCCCATCAGACACTTTGTAAATCCTGTGTTAGTAACTATTCTATTGAGATATTGAGTTTTTCACAATTCCAAATCTTTGGGTATGTAGTTTACTCATCTAACTGCTATGGGAGAATAAAACCCTCAATTAAAAATATATAAATAAACCTAAAAATATTTTGATTGGTTATTAGGAATATAATAATACTATATGTTTACATGATTATTATATATTTCATAAAGAAAATATTTTCAATTTAACTTGGTAAGAGAGATGGCATGTGCTTTACAGCTATCTCCATATTTGTATTAGCAAATGACAACTGGATCATTTTACATACTTCCAGATAACATCATTTGAGATATTTTCCTCTCATTGTAGAATAGGAGAGATTTCTGAAATACACACACACACACACACACACACACACACATATATATATATGTGGTGTTGTAGTGTGTGTGTGTGTGTGTGTGTGTGTAAAAGAAAAAATGTCTCGGGGCTGGAGAGATGGCTCAGAGGTTAAGAGCACCGACTGCTTTTGCAGAGGACCTGGGTTTTGATTCCCAGCACCCACATGGTGGCTACGAACCATGTTTAACTCCAGTTCCAGGGGAATCAGACGCCCTCTCTGACCTCCGCGGCATTGCATGACATGGGTGCACCAACCTACATGTAGACAGTACACTTCAAACACATAAATAAAATAATAAAAAGGAAACAATTGTCTTAAATAGTCAGAAAATATATTCAGAAAAATCCATTTTTGTACTATTGCAAAGCTATATGTGATAGTATATTAAGGTTAAATTATAATATGTTGTATAAAAACTCATTAATTGTTTTTTAATACATGGTCATATTAAAATCCATTTCTTTATCTTCAGCTTTGGATTCAAGTTTTATACAAAATTACACATTTTCCTACAGAAAGTACAGTTCACTCAAGTTATACAACTTTTTCAAATCTTTGTATATTTCTTTTCAATATTATAACAGGAAAAGTTTTCAAAATTATTTTACTGAACACCTTTAATGTCATTTTTGCTACATTAGATCTTTCCCCACATTAGGGTAATATTGATTTATATTCCTAAACTTTTTCTTCTTGAAATATTTTCTGTCAATTATGTTCCTTGAAGATACTGGTTTTTCCCTATCTCATCCTATCAAGTAAACTGGGCATTCCATGAGAGTAGTACTCAAGTGAGCCTCTGATTCATCTTGAGATTTCTCCAGCCCTACCTCACTTTCAGTTCTAAGTCACACTCATGCTTCCACACAGAATATTTAAATTATGTGTGTTCAAGCACAAGAGAAAAAATCAACTTCCACATTGTCACCTTTTAAAACATTAATTGTTTCTTGCGGTTCTCATCCTCAGCTTTTCACCACTGTGCTATCCCACAGCCCTAAAAAAAAAAAAAAAAAAAAAAAAAAAAAAAAAGAAAAAACCATTAATTGTATAAAATGTCCAAGTTTAAAAATAATTGTTGCAAAAAATGATGAGCAGATATGTACCACAAAGTAAGTCAAGTCAACACACTCTCAACATAGACAAGGACCCTGTTGCCAGATCCCTGCCTGATCACACAGTGAATAGTATCTGTAAGTCTGTAGTGCTCACATGAACCTTGAGAAAAATCTTTTTCAGAATGATTTTCTGAATGTTAACCATGACATAGATGATTACCTACGATATGATTGTGAGTTATGAAAACCAACAATCTCTAATTGTTGCTCATTATCACTATCATTAGAGTTAAATATTTCTAGTTATTTTCTAGATTACAACCTCATTGAAATTAGGGGGGTCACAGTTTTACAATATGAAGTTTCTTATATCATTAAGTATCATGATCTAAACATAAGTGTTTATAAAACTGAATTGAGTGCATAAGCCGAGGGTCCCTGAGCATTGGGAATAGGGTTTTAATTTCAAGCCATAAGAAAATTATACTTATGTAACTAAGATATATGCATATAGAACAGGTTGGCCTCAGTCTCACTAAGAGCCACCTGCTACAACATCCTCCTGAGGGATAAGATGAACTGTGTGCACCACAATGCCTAGCTCCAAAATTATTTCCAGAAACGTTTTCTGTCAAGAAAAGCAGTTAGATATTATAGTTACTGTGATACCAAGCAAGATGCACAGAGGAATACCACAAAGTGTTGGTTAAATTTGGATTCCTTTATTAATAACCAGCTATCAGAGAGGGAGCTCATGCCCAAAAGAATGCTCCACTGGGAGTAGAAGCAGAGGAGGACATATAAGGCTTAAAACCTTAATTAGATCATGCCAGGGGCAAAGACAATAATCGTAGTTACATCAGATCAACATCAGTTAACACAGTGGTTTTCAGGTAACAAAACATTCCAATTAGGAAAAAAAAAAGTTTCTCAAAATTTTAGAAATCATGAGCTCCATGGAGATGCAGGGAGGGAGGAAGTCTTCTCTGGACAGGGTAACTGACTAATTGTAAGTTTCCCAGTATTGTAGCAATAGTATACTCCCTCATACTACCTGCATGAAATGTTCTGTCTGGCTGGCTGCAGTGAGGATGGCTGGGAAAAAACACAGGGTAAAGAAAATTCAGAACAAAAATAATGTTAGTTTTGTCATTTCAGTTATGACAATAACTATCAGTCTTAAATTTCATTTGTGATCAACTATATGGATAGGTGGAAAATTACTTTCAAAGATATTCTCTATGGATTTAATTTTGGAATATAATAATGATTCGTCATTCTTAGGAGTCATATTGTAAATTTTACCAATGTTATTAGGCAAGTCACTAATCCTTTATTCCAGTTATGATTATTGTCCTGTTATACACAATATCTTTCAGCATTATAACAGCATGAAGAGTTGAATTAGGACACAGTGTCAGAGTAATTAAAAAGATAATTTTGCCCAGTTAATGTTTAAAAACAAGTTGTGAATGATTTTTAGGTGGCTAGATAAGAAATAATATCAATATCAAATTCTAGGTATTATTTGACTTTCATGAATACCATAAACATTTGACTCATATATTTGTTTATGTTCCTCAGTGTAGGGAAATCCAGCTTGAATTGTGGGCTAGCTTTCCAATTAGCATGCCTCAGGGCACCGTGTGGCTGAGGGTCTGGCCCCGCCCCAAGGAGGAGCAAGCAGCATGACCTAGGTGTGTAATGCTGGGTGGGGCAAGGTGTGCAATGGGAGGGGGGGTTTATGATTGGTCCTGGGAACTGACGTCATTTGATTTATAAAAGCAAGCTGTGGCAAGGAGTAAATTTGAATTTCATAGTAACATCATCATAGAATTCCCGGCCATTATTTTTATTAATTTTTATTAATTATTGCATTCATACAGGCTAAGGTAGGCCTGCATTTCATTAGGGTGACCAATGGGGTGGAAAATGGTTCCCTTTGCGGACCACCAATCTGGGTAGCTGATGTCGTCAGTGAGTATTGGCTGAAGGGAGGCAATCAGCCATCAGCCTGAAATTCGTGTCCAGGCCCTGGGCAGGTGAGAAGTCACGGCCAAGAATGGAACACGTGTCTCGTGGGTCCAGGCTAAGAGCCTAAGTTGGAATTAATACTTAGGCTGGGCTATGGGAAGTAGCTGGCTGGTCTCTGCACCAAGAGGCCAGCTCCCCACAGTGTCCGAAAAGCTGGCTCTGTGTCCACATCCCCCCTTAGCAGGGCCGCGTGGTCCTTGTTAGGCATAAAAACAAAGCTTCCTATGCCTCAGTATTCAAAATGGAGATAAGAACTAAATTTATTTGAACTAACATTCGGGTACTGTGGCAGAGTTCTCCTGTGATTAGTAACAATAACAAAACTGTATCTTTATTCTATAAAGTTCTTGTGATAAAGTATTCCATCCAGTATACCCGAATAAGTAAAAACCTTACTGCTCTACAGAATCAGCGCTAAGGAATTCACTTGAACTATAAATCCAGAGGATTTATACACTGACATTTTATTCCACAGATGTTTCTATATAGACTACACTGTTGAGAAATGAAATTTGTCTAGTTCACAGCTCTGAAACTCAGCCCTTAAGTCTTTCTACCATCTTAAGTGCTAAACTTCATGAAATTAAATCAGGGTTAGGGTGAAATGAAAGTTCCCTTTTAGCAAGATAAATGTAATCAGTTTAATGAACTCTTCCAGGAGACAAGGAAGAGATAGGAGAAATTATTTGTTCATTATGCTAATCAAAAAGGGGATTTAAGGGCTATGAAAACAAAACTGATTAAACCACATTGCTGGCTCAGAATCCTTGTATAGTATGCAAGTCACAGATATTGGTTGAACACAATTATATTTAATTACATATGGTAAATACAGTGTTTTGTTTTTTATACCTATGACTATTCACAATATTAAGTACATATGGGAACTAGAAATCCAAGAAGGGCAGATGGGAACTCTTAATTTCTCCTTTGTAATTTAATAGTGTATACAACAAGACACATTGAAAAATTCTTAACGGACTCTTTTAATGGAATTGTTAAGAACTCCAATAGAACAGTGTTCACAATGTAAAACACTGGCTTGACCACAGGAAAAACTGAATTTATTCCCTGGCTTTTCTGCATCAGTCATCAGAAGTTGCTCACAGTGATGTCAGATTTAACCATTATTTGACAGTATTTGTCAACCCACCCCATAGCCTCTGTGAGTGTGGCAGTGTCTCAATCTCATGGAAATTTTTCACAATTTTTTTTACAAAAATTCTAACTTAGAGAAAATGCATGAAATTAATTTCATAGATTTTTGAAAAGAAAATAGATATTTTATTTCTGGCTGAATTTAGATATAACTCAACAACTTTCCTAAGAGTTGAGCCTTCACATAAATAAAAACATTGAATTAATTCCAACTGAAATGTAATATGCCATGTCAAAAATAAAAGGTTATGTTTTTCAATTAGGAATACAGAGCTGATGAAAACTTGAGTTTCATAACCTTTTATTAATTCACAGGATGATGGAAATAATGTAAATTTATTACATAAATTCAGTGGTTCCTATTGTCATTTAACCATATCTACTGCATACAAGTCAAAGAGAAAAAAAAAAAAACACTTGTAAGCAAAAAATTGAAACTAGTTCCCATTTGAAGCCACTTTAATCTATTCAGCCTTTAAATTTAAGACTATATTCACCTAGGTTGTCTCATGTGAAGAACACATATGAGAGATTCATTAAACAGAAAGAAATACATAAATCCTAGATAGGTTTAAAATACTCCTTCTTTTGTTGTTTCCAAATTATTCTGAAGACCATAGGTATCTCAGACCCACTACACTTGACTGACCAAAAATGATATTGGTAAACATACCAACAAAAAATGAAAAGCATATCTTTTTGTTTGTTTTATATAGGCCCTTGAACAAGAAGTGTGCTGATATCCTTCCTGTTGTTGAGGTTCTATGATATGAGAGACTGCACTCTCAAAAGGCTGTGGTTTTATCATTAAAACTAATGCCTATCAAAGCTAAGACTCTTGACGGACTATCTATTGTGTAAAACACATTTCCATTTCAGGGAAATACAACAGATTCACTATTTGATAATATATATACCATTGTATGTTCTGCTAGTGCTATTTGATAACCATATATACCATTGTATGTTCTGCTAGCTCTTTACAGAGGAGTCACTTGACTGCAAATCAATTCTGAGAATCATCAGTGATCTACATACTTAATATGTAGGAGTGTGTGCCAAGAACCACATGTTTTCAAATATGGTTTGCAATATAATTTCTAAGGAATAATACTTCACGCAAATTAGTATTTCTTTTTTTTTTTTTTTTTTTTTTTTTTTTTTTTTTTTTGTCTTTTTGAGACAGGGTCTCCCTGTACCTCCAACTGTCCTGGAATTTGCTCTGTAGACCAAGCTGGCCTTGAACTCATATCTACTTGTAACTACTAAAATGATCGAATATTAGCACCCTCAGTTCAGAAACAAAGTGCTTTATCTTGATTTCTACTCTCAAAAATATTCCTGCATAATAATATTCATTATTATGACTGTTCTAATTGTTTCTATTTGGTTCTGTTCACATGTGAGAAATACCATACAATGTGATTCTTTATTTAAATATTTTAAGACTTGAACTCACACAATCACATCTTTCCTTTGCACTTTTCTCCAAGTGCAGAGGTAAATCACTGTTATCTGCATCATTTGGGAGCTTGTTAGAGTCTGAATATCCAGACTGTCTCTCAGCAAGCTGTTTTGTAAGGCCTCAAGGTGGTTGGGATGCATGAAAATACTTGGAATCCAGGGCTCTGGGATAATTGGACCAAGGACCACTGCTGTAGAATAATTGGATTAATACCTTAGGATATCACCCATATTAAGACTGGCAGAACTTCAGTGGGAAAATGAAGCAGAAGCCACTTAGACTAGCTTCACAGATTGTATTCTTGCTTTCTTAAATCAGGATAGTTGTTAGAAGGCCTTTTTTCACCGCTTCTACAATTGTCAGGCAGTACATTTATATCTCCTTAAAGGAGCCTAGAGAGTCCTCTAATTCCTATATTTCATGACAGGCTTTAAGATAACTCTCGATAACCCTTAAAGATAAATTTTATAAGAGGAGGAATGTGACTCTTTAACAAGAGGTTTGATCTGTTCTGTAGACTTAATTGTTCAGAAAGATTAGCTGTCTTTCTCTTCTTTTGGACATAGAGATAAGGAAACTGGATGGAGTTTACTTACAGCTAGAAGCCCACAGGGGAATGACAGTTATGCTAATGGGATGCAGAGAATGCTATCTTGCCACTATTTCAGACCTGCATCTAAAATATAAATTTGTATGGACCATTTTCATCTACTTTATTTCATTCATAAATTGAAAGAAGTAATATAAATAAATTAATTTTCCTTTTAACAAATAGTTAAAATATGATAGAGTACAACATAAAATTCCTTATGCTATTAGGGAAGTTTGTGCAAAATAATTGGCTATTATTTAATGAAAACAGCAGGATTTTTCTGGTGTTTACTGGTTTATGGTACTGAAGCACATGTTTCATTTAGTATGCTGAGAATTCCAGTTGGAATATAGAAAAGAGAGGCTGTATTATGGTATTCCTTCTGCCTTGGGTTTTTCTTTTTCATTTTCATGTTTTATTTTCTTCCTTCTGCCACTGGTTTGAAAGCCCTGAATTATCCTTCTCTTGACTGACCTACTGCAGAAAAATACTTGGCTATCCCATCACTGTTGAACATTTAGGCTATTTCTGGTTTGTTTGCTACATAGTTCTGGCCCTTTCACAGCACAAGATGCTCTGGTAATTTCCAGCACATGTTAAACACAGGGAAGCATACGATTCTGCTCTCATGGAAAAGACTAACAAGTGCAGAACACCCCCATCATCCTCAGTCCTGGGAACCAGAAAAAGGCAGACATCTGGCAGTGAGGCAACACCAGTTCAGATGATGGAAACTCTATGTCTTCCCAAATAAAGAAGATGCCATAACCCTCTGTTCTTCAGTGACAGAAGAGAGGAATGAAAACAAGTACTAAAATAAGGCTAAGTGTTTACAGAGGGAAGAGGTAGAGAAGGAGAATCCAGATGTTATTTCCATATTGCTTCTAATTTACTCCAGTGGCTAGACTTAAGCCCTCTGTTAAGATCTGAGAAGCAACACACAAACAGATTCCTCATTCGTAATGAATGAACTCAGTGGGATTTTATTTCTTTCAAACAACATATCAGAATCAATATAACTTGAGCTGCTTTCTCTTTGCAAGTGGACAGTTACATTGATTTTTATAAACTAGGGTAAGGAACCTAAGGCACATGTCATATACTGGTTTGGTCAATGAATTTGAGCTTAAAATTTAACAAAAAATAAGAACCATAGTAATTCTGTACGGAGGACTGTCTTTGTATTCTTTATGGTACTTTATTTTTTTAAGGCTTCTGCAACATTTGCTTCCCTTGTAATGTATAATAGTATTCTTTAAAAAAGAGTTTATCTTATGACTGGAAAGATAGCTCATTGGTTAAGAATACATACAGCTCTTGCAGAGGAACAGAGTTCAATAACAGCACTGCTTGGTAGTTCAAAACTGCCTGTAACCCCAACCCCAGACAATCTGATACAATTTCTGGCCTCTGAAAGCATCTGTGCATCCCCTCCCACACACAGATACACAAAATTATTACAAAACAAATTTTTCTGCATCATTTTTTAAAAAGACTGAGAAAAAGATCCAAGACATGTATGGCAGAATGCAGAAATTCTGGTGGGGTGGGGGAAAGGAAGGTAGAACGGGTATAAATTTCATTAAGAAATGTATGAAAGGCACAAATCTTCAATTTAAAAAGTAAAAATGCATGAACTTTGCAGGTAAATGGATGGAACTAGAAGATACTATCCTCAGTGAAGTATCACAGTCCCAGAAGAACAAATGACTGATGGTATCCCTCATCTCTGGATGGTAGCATCAAGTACCTAGATACAAAGCAAACTTAGCAATGTTAATATTATGTTCCTAGTGATCTGAAAGCAACTGTGCTCTTTTATTGTGAATCCCTTAACATGTTCTAGAATTAAGCTACCATTTATTTAGGCAGTTTGGGTATATTGGTAGAGGGTATGGATGAACAAAATAAAAAGAATAAGGGCAAAAAAGCCCTAGTTTTCCACAACATTGTGTTGATACACAGTAGTTATCTTATGGCAGTGCTTCTTAGTATTTCTTATATAAAGCTGTAAGAGATTTTGTCCAAGACTTTTCTAAAATATTATACAGTAGTTAAAAGTATCAGGCTGGTGTAACAGCCTTTCTGGATGCTTAACCACCATTCTGAAGGCCCATACTAAATTGGCCAAGAGACTTAAGGGATAACTTTGTTCCTTGCCCTCAAAGGTCAACGTCCAAGAGGACTAAGCATGGGGGCATCTCTTGAAATGTCCTGCAAATGTGAGTCACCAGTCTTCCTGTGCAAGGAGGTCTTGAAGATCCAATAATGGGACTTCAGCCAGTGTCCAGTCTATAAAGAGGAAATTCTGCTCATGCTTCAAAAATAAAGCCTGGTCTAGCAGGATCTGACTTTGTCCTTGAGTGGATGGAACTGGTAAATGAAAAGGAAAAAGGAGCCAGAGGATCTCCCCCTCAAAAAAAAAAAAAAATCCTGAAGACAAGATCCTCAACTCACCTTGAGAAAACACAAATATTGGTTAATCTGGGCTATCAGTGTGGACTTAAGCATCCAAAAGGAACTTGTACTCACAGATTATCACCTATTGTTAAAAAAATGAAAACAAAACAAAAAAACAGAGAAAGATGCAGAAAAGTTATGGCAGAATGTATGATCTGGGATGGGTAGGGGTGGGGTGGGAGGAAGGGAATGGGATATATGCCTGAACTGAATTGGAAAATGATGTATGAAATACACAAAACATCAATAAAAAATTTAAAAAAAAAACAAAAACAAAAGGAAACTATAACCAGAAATAAATAATTAGCAAGCCCTGAGAAATTGTACTTCAGGTATAAAACTTGAGATCTTAGTAAAAAGACAAAAAGAAAAAATAAAAAAAAGCACTGTTGTTTTGCCTGTCTTCAATTCTTACTGGCAAGTGCATCTACCCTGTGGCTGCCACTACTTTTGCCATCCTTCAAAGACATGAGACACAGCTTTTCAACCTTCCAATATGGACTGAAGACTCATGTCTCTTCAAGAATCCTCCAAACCTTCAGTGCAAGATGGGGACTGTGGAGACATCCAGCTGCTGGACTAAGCAACTACTGAGGTTTCAGCCTCTTCAGAGTATAGACTGCCATTGTTGGACTATCCAGGCTGTATCACAGAGACCATTACAGGAAGATCAAGACAGAATGTGGTGCTTACTGGACCTCATTTGGTGACCAGGGGAAGGGAAAACCCCAGTGTGGAGCACAAGGGCAAGACTGAAGGTTGTTTGGGCTTGCCAAGGAGGAGCCTTCAAACATGATATCTTTCAGCCTAATTTAAAAAGGAAATCATAGCTGGGCGTGGTGGCACACACCTTTAATCTTAGCACTTGGGAGGCAGAGGCAGGTGGATCTTTGTGAGTTCAAGGCCAGCCTGGTCTACAAAGTGAGTTCCAGGACAGCTGGGGCTACAGGGAGACCCTGTCTCAAAAAGACCAAAAAATAAAATAAAATAAAATAAAATAAAATAAAATAAAATAAAATAAAATAAAATAAAAATAAAAAATAAATCATAAGTTGAAGATGGTAAAAGATATATGTGGCATGCATATATGTATATTTTGGAGTGATGCAGATTGGAAGGAACAACAACAACAAAAAGACTGGGTCAAAAAACTGACTGAAACAGTGAGCTTCTGCTTAAAACAGTAAACTTCTGCATTGGAAATTTTAAAAGAGACTGAGAAAAAGATGAAAAACATGTTTGGCAGAATGCATGAGCTCTGGTGAGGTGGGGGGAAAGGAAGGTGGAATGGGTCTAGACTTGATTGGAAATTTTGTTTGAAATGCACAAAGCTTCAATAAAAATTGGCTTTACAAAAAGTAAAAATAAAAGAAAAATGTTAATTTAAAAAACTGTGGTTTTAGCTATTTGTTTTATGTTATATTTCAGTAATAGACAACAAATTCAGGGTATAATATGCTTCTTTCATAAACACATACATTAATACTTTTATCTCTTCTGAGCCATAAGAATTTAAGAACAACTCATTTTATAGATGATTTAGTTAACATCTTCACAATAATATATTTCAAATGTTCAAAATCATATGATAAAGAATACTGTCAATGTCAGAAAGAGAAAAGCATCACAGATTTTATTTTGTGTAATCTAAATTACTCTAAATTTACATTCAAATTGAAGAAATATGATCGAAAGTGACAAGCAGGAAAAATACATTTGGATTTTTCTATGACTACAGAATAAAATAAATTTTGAATGAATTCTATAGTACTATAGATATGTGAGTGGAATAGTTATGTTGGCTAAAGTTAGGAACTCAGTTAACAGATTGTCTTCAGTATCACTTTGGATGTGGGATTTTAAAGCCTTTGAATTGTTAAAACCAATAGGGACATTTTAATTTCACCTGGATGTTAGTTTTCACTATAAGATAGCTTTGAGACTGTAGAAAGAAGAGGTGGGTTATATGGCTTAAATGTGATGTGTTCAAGTATCAAGTTAACAAGGGTTGGTGTCTCAATTTGATGATATTTAGAATCACCATGGTAATAAATCTCAGGTGTGGTAGAAAAGAATTATCTAGATTAGATTAATTGAAGTAGGAAAAGCCACCCAAATAAAGAAATCACCTTTACATTAACTGGGTACCAGACTGAAAAATGATAAAATAAGCTGAACACAAGCAGACACTGCTTTGTTTTCCCTGACAGCAAATGGAATGTGACCAGCTGCCTTGGGCATCTATATCTATGACTTTACCACCAACAGGGACCAGAAAAGCCCTTAAATTGGTTTTGTCATGTATTTTGTTGCAGCAAAGATACACATAACAGATACAAAGTTTTTGTGTGTATTTTAGGCTGAAACAGGGAAAAGCCTTCCTGAGCTTTGCTGACGCAGCATGCCCTTGCTACTTACTTGCCCTTTGTTCACTGACGGGTTTTGCAAATGAAATTTTTCCAAATGACTTTTCATTGTTTCACCTTTGGCAGGTGGAGTCATTCCCTTATGACACCTTTTCTGTTTTTCCCATGCAAAGTCTAAGGTTTCGTTTGAAAGTGATACTGTATTGGGGCTGGAGAGATGGCCTAGCGGTTAAGAGCGCCGACTGCTCTTGCAGAGGACCTGGGTTCGATCCCCAGCACCCACATGGCGGCCGAGAACCGTCTGAAACTCCAGTTCCAGGAGAACTCCAGTTCCAGGGGAATCCGAGACCCTCTTCTGACCTCAGCGGCATTGCACGACACGGGTGCACAAACTTGCATGCAGACAGTACATTCAGACACATACAGAAATAAATAAAATTAATTTAAAAAAATTAAAAAAAAGAAAGTGATATTGTATTAACAATTGCAGATACTTTTTCTGGGCCAACCTTATCTATCACATTAAAAACATGAAGATTCCTTTCCTTGCCATACCACAAATGTTGTATATCTTTTGGTTCTTCTTTCTACACACTTTCTCTGTAAATCTACTTACTCACACAGTGTAATTGCAGTATGTGATAGTCCTGTCATAGCCACAATAATATGCTGTTTGCTGCCTTGAAATTTCCTCAAATAAACATCTCAGTTTACTATTGTCTAATTCACCCTCACTGAAATATTTAGGACACAAGAAGAAACCAGATGGATTATTTGCCAGAATAGAACATCCTTGACCTCTAGTCCAATATCCATTTGTGTCCCTGATAATGCATCCTCTGAAACTCAATCAGCATTTTGTTTTTCTTTTTTATTGTTGTTGTTGATGTTTTTTAAGACAGGGTCTCATGGAAACTATGTAACTTAGGTTGACCTTGGACATGTAGCCTTCCTGTCTCAACCTACCAAGTACCAAGTTTACAGATGTGTAGCTCTGCACAGCATGCCTGGCTCTCTCTTGGAATTCTCCTTTCCTGCATTGTCACTAGAATTACCCATTAAGCTCTGTTTATAGAGTTCTCAGGCTTTGGTATCCCACAGCCCCAAACTTTTCTACATTGTTCCCATAAATCAGTTATCAAGGCCTGTGGACATTATGATGAGGTTTAACAATGCAAGTGCTCCATTTTTTTGTCACTGCATCCAAATAACCAAGAAAAAGCAACTGAATGGATGAGTAGTTTCTTTTGGCTCAAAATTTTAGGCGATATATTGTGGTGGGAAAGCCTGGTGGTTAAAACCTAGCGGCAGGAGCATGACGCTACTTGCTCAGAAAATACCTTCCCCCAATTATTGGATTATAGAGCTCCACTGGTTTTCTTTTTTCCCCTTTTTATTTAGTCCAGTACCTCAAATTGATGGAATGGTCTTGCATTCCTTTAGGATAAATTTTCTTCCCTCAGTTTACCTTCATTAATAGTCTTGCAGACACACATAATGGTGTGCCTCCCTAGTACTCTAAGTACTTTTAAATTTTTATTTGTATTAATGCTTAAGAACTTCATACCACCCTCTGGTTCCCTTTCCCATCAGATCTCAGCACTGGTCTTGGTGGTTGTAAAGGAGGAAGATCATCCTGAAAACTGGCTTCGCAGTTTTGTAGTCTGGTATATAGCATGTGGGCTAGATTCAAACAGGGACAAAAGAACTTCCTGCCACATACCATGATCATATATCTAACCCCCATATATACCCACATCTTCTCTATCCACCCAACTTCATGCCCTCTTATTTTTCTCTATTGAGAACAATATGTGTTGCCTGAATGCTCTTAAGTATGAAACCTGATGTGGATTGTGGTCTACCAAGGGCCCTACACTTAAAGAAAACCACCTCTTCTTGTTCCAACAGCTACCAAATATCAATAGGTTCCCAACTAGAGGCCATCTTTACACCTCCCCCACTAAGATTTTGTCTGGTTTGAGCTTCGGTGGTTCTTGTGAATGTTGTCATAATTGCTATGAGTTTAGAGGTGCAACTGCTTCTGCTCACTAGAAAGCAGTATTTGCTGGCTGACATGCAAGTAGCATGTCAGCACCAAATACTTGGTGCCTGGAACAAGCAGCAGCTGTACAAAAGTAGGTATGAAGCTTCAGAATAACCATTTGATTTTGACTCAAGTATGTATTCAACTTAACAATAAGGTCTTAGCTACAAATTCTGGAGGGAAATAAAGAGCATTGTCAAAAGCTTGTATTGTCTGAGATTCTATGGGATCCCACTGGCCAACAATACAAAGAGAGGTAACCCATACCTGGTCCTAGTGTTTTTATCAGTTAGAGTGAGGTATCCAATTAGCTTATTATCCCCCAGTTATAGGGTAAATCAATTTACACTCTTTATATATGTAAACATTTGTCATTTATAGAGCTTCTAAAATAGTAGGTTTCCATACTGATTTTTCAAAGTCTTAGTATTTCCTCCTGTATTCTCTCCTGGCCCCACCTTTGTACCCCACCCTATTTAATCTTTTCTATTCTGTTATTCATTTTTCCTCTTTATATAATTGTATTCTATCTCCCTTCCCATGGACTATTTCTTAACCTAATTATGTTGAGGTGGCAAATTAACTATTACAGGGTTGAAGAAATGGGTCTAGGATTTAGAGCACTGTACAAACATCAGGACCAGAGATCAGAGCCCAGCCTCCACACAGTAACCTAGGCATGGCCATACACCTGGCTATAAGCCCAGTGCAGTGGGAGATCAGAGACAGCAGAAATACCAGGCTTTGCTGGCCATCCGCTCAACCCCAGATCAGTGAAAGACACTCTCAAGAAAACAAAGCAGACAGAAAATGAGCCAGACACCCAACGCCTATTTTAGGCCTCCACACATGCACAGGCACATGGGTCTACACATACACACACACACACACACACACACACACACACACACACACATTCTCGTACATATTGAGAAAATTCAGATTTCTTCATTCTTAACATTCTTTTGTTCTGAAACTAAATATATGCATTTATAAAAAAAAAAAAATACAGCCAGGCATGGTGGTTCACACCTTTAATCCCAGCATTTAGGAAGCAGAGGCAGGTGGTCTCTGTGAGTTCAAAGCCAGCCTGATCTACATAGTGAGTTCCAGGACAGCTAGTGCTACAGGGAGACCCTGTCTCAAAAAGACAAAAAAGAAAAATTACAATAAAGAGGCTGACAGACTAATATTTTATTTAAATGTTGTTTCCAAAATTCTTTTTACTTTCACATTTTCCTTTTGAAGACATTTCCAAAAAATCTTCTTTCTCTAAGTTTCAGATTGTTTTATTAAACTAGGCATGCAAATAATAGTATTTATCTACACTTCACTTCTTTAATAGTTTTTGTCATTATTCTTTAATCTTCCTATATGATTCTGGAAAACAAAGGCATTTTTAAAAATAGATTTCTTCTAATATCCACCCAGGAAAAAGAAGAGGAACTGACATTTATTGATTATTTAGAGAGTGGCAGTCAACCTGTTTGAATTATTCAATTATGCTAGCCACACAACACATACTCATAAATTTACATTTTGAGATTGAGATTTTCCCTTAAGTACCTGAGGCTCAGAGCAATTGAAAAACTTGAAGATCTCTGAGCTTTGAGAATTGGATGCAGGATTTCAATCACAAGCCTTGTGCTCTTTCTAATACATCTGTCACCCGTTTCAAGTCAACACTAATGTGCTGAGTACACAGAACGGAATTTCACATCAACGAAACTCAGGTTGGCTACACACATTTGCTTCACAGCATAAGTCTGACCTTTTTAGTCTGAAACACTGGTACTTTGGTCATGTCAAAGTTTTAATACTTGTGAAGTCAAATAGAGATGTGTGAATGAAGAGCTGACACTGAGTTTATACTATGAAATTACGTTATAGAACTTGAATCCATGGAAGATTGTTCAGATGAACTTCTAGAGACATAGGATGTACCTTTACTTTTTTCTCCAAAGCCGATGCATAAGTCTAAATCATAAGATGGGCACCATAAATAACTTTTGCCTTTTTGCCAGTAAGGCATTGTCCTTAAAGTGTCAATAAACATAGCCTACAGTTAGAAAAGATACATTTTTATCTTCAGATTTGTTTCATATGATTTTATTTATTTATTTATTTATTTATTTATTTATTTATTTATTTATTTATTTATTGGTCTTTTTGAAACAGGGTCTCCCTATAGCTCCAGCTGTCCTGGAACTCACTATGTAGACCAGATTGGCCTTGAACTCACAGAGATCCACGTGCCTGTGCCTTCAGAGTGCTGGGATTAAATGCATGCGCCACCAAGCCTGGCATGATTTTATCTTTAATACATATAGTTGCAATAAATAGCCTGAATGATTATAAAGCAAACACTAAATGTTGGTGAGACATTCTGTTGTAACATGTGAAGAGCATGTACTTTTATAATAAAAAACTCAGAAAATATTAAATTCTAAATATGCTCTTAAATCAAGGTATATTACTGAAAATATCCTTCAGACAACTTCTATAGCAAATAATAGATGGCTTCTTAAATACAGAAAAAAGGTATGAGAATCAAAATGTGTGAGGCAGAGATTACTCAAAGAGAAAGAGAGAAACCTTTTGTAATTATATTTGAATGTGTACAGAAGGGCATTTTGATGTGTGTGTGCGTGTGTGTGTGTGTGTTTTCCAACATTTGCTACAAATACAATGATTTGTTCATGTATGAGGAATTAGTATGAGAGCAGGGCTCCCAAATTTATGCAGAAAAAATATTGGATTCGACTTAAAATTGGCAGATAGCTACTGCTTTAAAAAAAATCTTAACAAGGGTCTGGAGAGATGGCCTAGTGGTTAAAAGCACCAACTGCTCTTGCAGAGGACTGGGGTTCGATCCCCAGCAACAACATGGCAGCTGAGAACCATCTTTAACTCAAGTTCCAGGGGAATCCGACACCCTCTTCTAACTTCTGTGGCATTGCACAACATGGGTGCACAGACCTACATGCAGGCAGTACATTCATACACATACAAAAATAAATAATAAAATTAAAAATATCTTAACGAGTATTTTGGTGGAAGTTTGGGATTGTTTGTTTGTTCATTTGTTGATTTATCCTAACTGATCCAAGCTGTATTGTGGAGATGCAAAGCTTTTTTGTATTTATGTTACAATGGACTTTCATGGATTTTATACTTTGATTCCCCCTCTTTTTATTTCCAGTCCAAGCTCACATCTTATTTTGTAGACCCCAGTGATTTTGAAAATAAAAAAACTCAGATACTTATTATTTTTAAGTTTTAGTGCACTGATAATCTTAACACAAATACATACAAGTTTTGTATGGCAAAACTATGAACAGCTTTTCTGCACTTGCTGAAAGTATTGCATGTAAGTACAATGACCAATAATTCCTAGCTGTGGGTGGCTTAATTTGTTCACTTGTATTTTGTATTTTTTCAGACTGATAATATTTCAAGATGTAATATTCTACTTAGTTAAGGGTCAGGATAGAGTTTATAACCAAAATATTTTGCTGTATAATCAAAGCATACCAAAATTCGATATCTTGTACAATAACAATATATCATTGCTCACAAATTTACTGATCACCTTGGCCATACTTCAAGTGAGTTTTTAATCTACACACCTGCCAGTTTAAAAAAATGAGCCAAAAAAACGAGGCTTTAATGACTTCCAGTATGTTCTTGACTGTGTCTGGGTTTGTAGCCAACAATAAAACTACTGCATGTGGGGGCTGGAGAGATGGCCTAGCGATTAAGAGCACCGACTGCTCTTACAGAGGACCCGGGTTCGATCCCCAGCACCCACATGGCGGCTGAGAAACGTCGGTAACTACAATTCCAGAAGAACTCCAGTTCCAGGGGAATTCGACTTCCTCTTCTGACCTCCGCGGCTTTGCACTACACAGGTGCACAAACCTACATGCAGACAGTACATTCATACACATAAATAAATAAAAAGAAAATTTAAAAAAAAAAACTACTGCATGTGTTCTCTGCTAACAAGTTAAGTCATGCAGTTCCAAAGAAAGTGAAGTAAGCCGTGATGGTTTTAGACACAGATTTAATATTAGAAGCTCTTCCATTTCACCACTACTTAGCCATAAGAAATTAAATTCAAACTCAGACTTGTCATGCAGAGAGTCCCCCTGCAAGGAGAAGCCTAAATAGCATAAAACAATTGTAGATAGTGAGAGGTCCAACATATAGAATTAGGACTGTCTTTGCAATAAGTCTACCAGAAAGAACATGGATATATAAACATTTCCTATAAATGGTTATTCTTCAATTCTAATGAAAATAATCAGCTTAGAAGTAATTCCAGATATCACATTGAACATTTTCATTTAAAAGCTTCTATTTTCCTTTTTTTTTTTTTGCAAATAAAGTGTTTATATGAAACATAAAAATTAAGTCTTTGTTTTTCAGTTTTAATATGGAACTGCATACTTGCTGGCCTCTTAAAACACTGAATAAAGCAACATAGAATTCTTGTCTACAGGACATATCAAAGAAAGCACTGCTTTGTATTAACAAAATGTCATTCCCAAGTGTTGCCCAGCTCCTCACTGGAACTCCTGCTAACATCAAGAAAAATGCTCTAGACTGTATATGGTTTTAATAGGTAATGACTTTCATTTTCAAAAATTATTTTATTTTTATTCTCAAGAATTAAAAGACCCTTTAAATAATACTTTTGTTATTTTCCTGCAGTTATTACTCTTAAGTGTTCTATAAATTATTAGCAAACACATTGTAAGAAATTTTAACTCTCCGTTCATTTAACGGTAAACAATTTTTAATGCTATTGGGTGTTTTAAAATAATTTAAAAGTGAACCCCAAGATATATTTTGGAATTAACATACAGTTTATTCCCAAAGGTCATAATTTTGATATATATGTGTTGTTTAAACAGACATAATTTGGAGTAATGTAAAAGGGAAGGAACAACAACATAAGGATTGGGTCGAAGAACTGACTGATATAGGTAAATTATGATCAAAACAATGGGTTTCTGAAGGAAAAGTTCTTGGAAACACTGAGAGAAAGATGCAAGACAAGTATGGCAGAATGCATAAACTGGGGAGGAGGAAGGACAGGGAGAGGGTAACGTATCCAAATTGGACTGAAAAATGATGTGTGAAATAAAAGAAATGTCAATAAAAAAACATGATTAAAAATTTATTAAAAATATCTTGCTGATGGGCGTGGTTGTGCACGCCTTTAATCCTAACACTTGGGAGCCAGAGCCAGGCAGATATTTGTGAGTTCAAGGCCAGCCTAGTCTACAGAGCGAATTCCAGGACAGCTGGGGCTACAAGGAGACCCTGTCTCAAAAAGATAAAAAAAAAAAAAGTCTTGTTTCCAAAAACCATGTCTGCCATGGCCTTAAAGTCATTATGTAAATTACCAGTAAAGTATAACATATGCAAACATTTAACAGAATCACTTTCACAGTAACAATACTTCAACCATATGGATATTAGTCATAGAAACTAGAGATTTTATGATTATTTTATAAGTTTTTTTCTTTATTTATTTTTGTCTATGTAGTCAGTCTACTTAAATATTAACCATTTCCCTTTTTGCTTCTGCCCTTAAAATTAATATGTATGGAGTACATTTAATTGAGAAATATATGTTTTTTATTATGCTGTATTTTCTTTTTATTTTTAATTATTATTTATATTTTCAATTAAAAAATGAACAAAATAAAATTACACTGCTGGTCTTGTAAAAGCTATACAATTTTCCTAAATGTATATCTACAACTTCACCTATTTCAAAAGTCGGAATTCTGTTCATGTGTTATCTTTAAGACCACCTCAAATGTAAAGGCTACCGTACTATACATTTATTTATTTTTTTACATGCTTTTCGTCTCCTCAGTCTTTCTCAAAATAACATCATCTTTCTGTACTGCTGCATAGAATTCCATTGTGTAGATGTACCACATTTTCTCTATCCACTGGTCAGTTGTGGAGCATTTGGGTTGGTTCCAGCTCCTTGCTATTGTGAAGAGAGCTGAAATAAACATGGCTGTGCATGTATCTCTGCAGTGGGATGAGTCTTGTGGGTACATGCCCAGGAGTGGTATGGCTGGGTCAGGTGGCAAGTTCATTCCAAGTCTTCCAAGGGTTCTCCACACTGCTTCCTATAGTGGCTGTGCCAGTTTACATTCCCACCAGCAGTGAATGAGTGTTCCTCTTTCCCCACAACCTCTCCAGCACTTGGGATCATTTGTTTTGTTGATCCTAGCCAGTCTTATTGGAGTAAGATGATATCTTAAGGTGGTTTTGATTTGTATTTCCTTAATGATTAGTGATGTTGAACATTTCTTAAGATGTTTCTCAGCAATCTCTAATTCCTCACTTGTGAAGTCTCTGTTCAGTTCTTTGCTCCATCTATTGAGTGGTTCATTTGTTTTCTTTCTTCTTTGTTTTTTGAGTAGTTTATATATTCTGTAAATCAATGCTTTGTCAGATGTTTCTGTGGTGAAGCTTTCCTCCCACTCTGTGGGATTTCTCTTCACTTCCTTGATTGTTTCTTTTGATGTACAGAAGCTTTAGAGTTTAATGAGGTGCCATTTGTCATTGTCAACCTTAATTCTTGCTCAGCTGCTGTCTGATTTAGGAAGTCTTTTCCTACGCCTATGTCTTGTAGTCTGCTGCCAACTTTTTCTTCTATCACCTTCAGAGTTTGGGGTTTCACATTGAAGTCTTTGATCCATCTGGAGTTCACTTTTGTACATGCCGAGAGGTAGGGGTTTAATTTCATTCTTCCACAAGTGGTGATCCAGTTTTGCCAACCCCACTTGCTGAAGATGCTGTCTTTTCTCCATTGTGTCTTCTTGGACCCCTTGTCAAATATGAGATGGCTGAAACTGTATGTGTTCAAGTTTGGCTCTTCAATTTTGTTCCATTGGCCAACAGGTCTGTTTTTGTGCCAGTACCAAGCTGTTTTTATGACTATAGCCCTGTAGTACACTTTGAAGTCTGGTATAGAGATCCCCCCTGTGTTGCTCTTTTCACTCAGGTTTTGGCTATTCAGGGTCTTTTGTTTTTCCAAATGAATTTAAGGTCTTTTTTGCCCATGTCTGTAAAGAAACTCTTGAGGCTTTTAATTGAGATTGCATTAAATCTATACAAGAGTTTGGGTAAAATGGACATTTTTTACTATGTTAATTTTCCTAATCCATGAGCATGGGAGGTTTTTCCATCTTGTGATGTCTTCTTCAATTTCTTTCTTTAAGGGTTTAAAATTTTTGTTGTAGAGATCTTTGGTGTCTGGTTAGGTTAGGTATGTTCCTAGGTATTTTATTGTTTTTGAGGCTATTGTGAGTGGGAAGGTCTTCTTGAATTCCTTGTCCAGTTGCTTGTTGTTGGTTTAAAGAAAGGCTACTGATTTTTTTAGGTTAATTTTGTATCCTGCCACTTTGCTGAAGCTGTTAACCGTTTCTAGGAGTTTTCTGGTGGAGTTATTAGCATCCCTTAAGTAAACAATCATATCATCAGCAAATAGGGATAGCTTGACTTCCTCTTTTCCAATTAGTACTCCTTTAATTTCCTTTTCTTGCCTTATTGCTCTAGCGAGTTTTTCAAGCACTTATTGTACATTTAAAGTGTATTATAACAGTGCAGTAGTTAATAAAACACTGTTTTTTTTTTGTTTTGAGTTTTCTGTAGTCCTATGCATTTAAAATATGATAGCCATATAGATAAGGAAGTCTGGCTTCTTTTTCTTTAGTCCTTTATTTTCAAATTCTTGATTTCAGATACTGAAATTGTAAACAAGTAACAGTTACTTAAAAAGAGATGTATAGAGTTGGTGGCCATTTAACTTTTCAGTTGAAAATGAATTTATTAAATATAACTTGATTTGATTCTGCTGACAAAAAATAAAGCAGTATGTAAAAAAAGAATATTTGGTTAATTTTTATAATCTCAGTAGTGAAAAACAATTACATGTAATTTAAGCATTCACTTTTACATTTCTCTGGTTTATTTTTAAACCTAAATAATAGTTGAAGAGCCTATCCTAATTTAGCCCTTTTATTTTTTTCCAGTTTAATGAGAGGAGAAATGGAAAATATTATAGAGTGAATAATATGTGTTTTATTTTACTAAAAGTTGTTGTGGTATGACATGTCCAACAGATGCACGAAAAGTACAGTTAAGGAGTATAAAATCTGAAATATTATTAAGGTAGATATCAAGTCAAATTCTGAAATAAAGTGAAATGAATAATTGTAATGATTCTGTCAATGCAAAAGTACAGATCTCTTCTCAAAGGAGATAAGAGATAGTTAATTCTAGTGCCAAATATTAGTGACCAAACACACATTCAAATTACCCCAAATTTCATGTTCTCAGCTACTGGTATCAGATAATTTCTTGTGGCAAAGCTGATAATATGCTGTTAATATATTCCAAAGAGTTTTTAATATTTATTTTTTTTTAATTTTTATACACTTCATACAAAACATTTAATCACCCTCCCTCATTCACATTCCCATATGACCCACTGGATTTCATGCATTCTGCCATATAGTTAAGTTTTATCCAGTCAAGTTTGTGTACTGTTTTCATCTGTTACATAAAGCATGCTAAGTCATGATCAAAGGTGGTAAAGGAGTGGCTATTCAGGAGGCTAAAGATGGCCCAAAATATATAGTAATTAAATTCTGGACCTCAAATTTTCCAAACTCTCCATAATCAACTGAAGTTCTAATCAGTCGATAAATCTTTTTAGAAGATTCAGTTTTACTGGGAATTTTCATTCACAATTCCCATGGAAGTTATACTTTTCTTGCATAGATAAGATCAAGATGCAGTAATTTCACAAAAGAAAAGCTCTCTGTATAGTGCCTAAAACTCATACATGCAAACATACATATAGACATACATATATACTAAGTAAACTTTTGTGTTTTTTCACCATTGTATTCAAATTTCTCATCCACTTTTCATGTCCTCAGGATCATTTCCTTTTTTCTCCTTCTCTTCCTTAATCTTTTACTTCTTTGTCTTGTCCACTTTTTCTCCTTCCAAGTATTCCAATTAATAGTATGATTAAAGAAATTTTGCTAGTAGAAATGGAGTACAATTAATCTGATTTATTATTATTTCACAGTGGTCTCTTCAGCCAACACACATCCAATTAGTAGTGCATTTGGTAAAATGTTTTCTACTGCCTTTGTTTGTATTAGTTGTAGGGCTTGTACATAAGGCCTTTCATAAACCATAAACTTCAGTTCATTCCAATGAATCATACTCTTGGCAAGAAGTTCTCTATCACTTTTTGAAAGTGTAAGAATCCTTTTGGGAAGTGAGAAGCTAGATGATATTGGAGCTTTTTTTTTTTTAAAAAATACCCAGCAAAATACTGGATTTTTAAGACCAAATAAACTATTGATCTTGATAATGGGAAGAAATCAAGTGAGTTAATGTTTCGATCCCTTTTTGATTTTTGAAATATAGATATCTAAGCAAGATTTTTAACACTAAGCAAAGTGTAAATACAGAGCTCTCTACAAGATAATGACTGGCATATTTAAAGTACAGATGAAATTGCAAATTTGATTATCTTTTAAAGTCTGACATAGATATCTTTAATGGCAGCTCCTGTATTTATTTTATACAGTCATCAGATTTGTACTACACAATTTCTGAATATGGACATGTGTTAGTGTGTGCTTATGCGTATTTATGAAAGAAGGTGGAGAGAAACAGAGGGCAAAGACAAATAGGTAGAAAAAATTCAAACTCAAGACAAACATCAAGTTTTCCTCATATAAAATTTTTTTAATTTTTTTATTTATTTCTGTATGTGTATGAATGTATTGTCTGCATGCAAGTCTGTGCACCCGTGACGTGCAATGCCGTGGAGGTCAGAAGAGGGTGTCGGATTCCCCTGGAACTGGAGTTCTCCTGGAATTGGAATTTCAGACAGTTCTCGGTCGCCATGTGGGTGCTGGGGATCGAACCTAGGTCCTCTGCAAGAGCGGTCGGCGCTCTCAACCACCAGGCCATCTCTCCAGCCCCTCATATAAAAATCTTAGTTCAAATAACAACAACAAATGTGGTATATCTACACAATGGACTACTATTTAGCAGTAAAGAAAGATGGCATTATGGACTTTCCAGGTAAATGGATGGAGCTCAAACCCATTATGCTGAGTGAAGAAACACAGTCCCCAAAAGACAAATGGAGAATGGTTTTCCTTTGAAAGGCAAGCTGAATAACATTATTGCTGTATTTCTGTTTATCTGAAAGCAACTATTTTGTTATAATGTGAATCACTCAACGGGGTCTAGAATCCACCCACCAATTATTTTCAGAATCAGAAATTACTGTATATGAGTGGAGAGTATGTATTCATATTTTAGAGTAAAATAAAATTGATGGAGAAAAATGTGAATTCCTAAGCGTAAAAACGACTGAGAGAAAAATGTAGGACCATTATGGCAGAACGCATGATCTGGGGTGTGGTGGGATGGGGGTAAGGAAAAAGGGAATATTCCTTAACTAAATTGAAAAATGACATCTGAAATATACAAAACATCAATAAAAAAAGAAATAATAAAACAAACAAAAAACCCAAACAAACAAACAAAAAAAGACTGGGTCAAAGAACTGACTGAAATGGTAAACTTCTTCCTAAACAGTAAATACCTGCACCCAAAAATTCAAAAAAGAGTGAGAAAAAGATGAAATACATGTATGGCAGAATTCATGAACTCTGGCAGGGTGGGGGGAAGAGAAGGAGGAATGGATCTAAATTCAGTTAAGAAATGTATGAAATGCACAAAACCTCGATAAAAATCTTAGATTTTTATACTAATACAATGTGTGTATATTTACACACATCCACACATATAAAAATATATTACATGAAAGTTGAAGCAAGGTTGTGATAGTTAATCATGACAGTGAACTAATTTTGACCTGGGATCACTAAAATTAATGTCTCTGGATGAGTCTGTGTAGGCATGTCCTAGTAGGGTTGTCTGTGATTTCAGAAGACTGTCCTTTAGAATGGGCAGCAGCTTCTTCAAGTGGGGTAGATATGAATAGGACTTAGGGACAAGTGTTCCTGGTGAGTGCATTTACACATTGCTGCCACTGTTACTGCCACACTTTGCTGATATCAGAAGCCCAGTCTGTTTCATCTCTTGATGTTAACTGAATGCAAGATTCTCTTCAGCATACCCCCAGGCCTTCAGGATATGATTGGATCTACTGAGGCATCCAGCTTTGTGGCCCGAAATGTTACTAGGTTACCAGGTTCAGTTGGGAGCAGTCTGATATGTTGGATTCCCCATCCCCTACCATGTAACCCAGTACAAGTTGTCCCCTTTTCAATGTAAATTCATTTTATTTGTTCTAACCTTCTAGAAACCCTGACTAATACAGAACTTTTCTGGTAAAAGAGAGTAGAACATAGTGGGAAGTGAAGGGACTGAAAGTAAGAGTATAGGAGATGAACATGGTCATAGTAGCTGTCATATTTTAATGAAAATATTTTTGAAATCCAGCACTGTGTACAATCTGTGTGTATACAACAATTAATTTTTTTTTTTGTCTTTTTGAGACAGGGTCTCCCTGTAGCTCTGGCTGGCCTGGAATTTGCTTTGTAGACCAGGCTAGCCTTGAACTCACAAAGATCCACTTGCCTCTGCCTTTAACAAGAAGAATGTTCCACTCTTAATTGCAATTAAATTGATAGCCACTGAAGAGATTTAAGGCACGACCGTAAGATGTCTGAATTCTTATTGACTGGTGATAACAGAATTTTAATAGACTTAAGCCTTTTTTGGCTTTTTTTGTACTTGAGCAACTAGGGTTCTGGAAACCCAACAGCCACTGAAGCCACCCTGAGCAAAGTACTTCTGAGTTCTTGTCTTATAAATCCAAAGAATGAAGTTCACAAATCATAGAATGGAGTTTTAGAAAGAAACATTTTATTGTGAAGAGCTTAAGAAAGTGAGAGACAACAGAGCTGTATAACAATTGCACTTCTCAAGGAGCTGTGGGGGACATTGAATGTCAGTGTCTTGGAGTTTATAAAGCTTTACTGGATGGAAGCATGGAGGGAAGGTATGTTCCTCAGGGCTGTTCCTATTACAGGTGCATCTCACATTCAGTCTTATTCACACTATGATTTATAGGAAAAGGATACTTCTTTTGGCGAAAAGAAATAAGGGAAATTTATACCCTTTTTTGGTCTCTGGACATGGCAGAATCAAAGGTATTTTGACTTAAGCATTTCTGGACTCTCTGGCCAAGATGTCTGGCAAGGATAAGACTACCAAAATGGCCACGTGTATTCCTTGCTTTATGGCAAGGAAGAACTGTGCAGTTTGGTGGTCCTTTAACCCCAACTGCCTAGCTAATATCGAACTCCTGTTTTCAATGCTACAAACTAAAGGCTCTGCTATATCTTTGAAAGTTCAATACACATGTACTTGCACACACAGATAGAGAGATAGATAGATAGATAGATAGATAGATAGATAGATAGATAGATAATAGATGATAGATAGATTATTAATTCTTATTGTATTGGAAAATTACTTCCAGATGATTGTAAGTAAGATACTCCCTGGTTCTTTTTACTTTCAACTATTTTCTTTTCTTGAAGTTATAACTAGGAGATCGAAGAAAGTCAATTTTTTATTGTTTATATGAAGGTTTAAAGACATGAAGATGTATATTTATACATCACATAATTACAGATCCCCTCCTACAGCTAATCATGCATTCATATCCATTACATGCAAAGTTTCCATTCCTTAATCAAGCATTCTATGATTATGAAAATTTGAGAGATAATAAGGTACACCCTATAAGACATAGAAAATCAGTGCCATTAAACAAGTTCTAAAAAATCAGCAAATTGACTCTTTTAGTCTTAAATATCTTAGCTTTCATAATTAGTAGATTAGTTAGATTGAGGAAAGTTGCACACTTTTGTATAGTGTATTGGCATTTTCCTTGCATTTATTTTATTGTTTTCTCATACACGCATTGTTTCTCATACATACACATCTTTAGTCTTAGATCTTGGGGGGCAGAGGCAGGTGAATCTATGTGAGACTGAGAGCAACCTCATTAACACTGAGATTCAGGCTAGTTGAGGCTATAGGGAAAGCCTGTATAAAAAAAAATATGGCCTGTAAAAGCCAAGAAACTAGAAAGGATCACTGAAGGAGATGCCGGAATGCAAAGGGGAAAGTAAAACATATAAAATTTAAGTAGAGAGGGGGAATACTGGGGATGGATGTGGGTGTGATGTGACCAACTTCCTCAAACTCTTGCCATGGTGACTTCTTCACAGTGATGGACTGTAACCTGGATTTATAGGCTAAAATAAACTCTCTCTCCAATATGTGTATTTAGGTGAAGGTATTTTGCAGCCATGAAAACACATACCTTTGTTATAAGATGTAAAGAAAGCTGAAACTGGCTAGATTTCATAATATTACAAGGTTCTATGGAAGCTGTGTGAAATAAAAGGTTTCAATAGTCACTCATCTATGAATCCTATTGACTTCCATATTAACATACCAGTCAAGATTTGCACACTTATGCAATAGTGAGTTGGCCGGTATGGGGGTAACCAACTGCACCTTCATTAATATTTGAAGTCTACTGTACAAGAAAAAAATCCATGCATGGTACTGTAAACCTGATCAAAAACATATTTCTGAGGATGTCATAGATGCTACTGGTAAATTTATTATTGTCAAGTTACCTTCTGTGCTGTATACCTTTAGTGTCAACTTGTCACCTCTGGGTTGAGGGAGCTTCAATTGGGGAATTTCCTCCATTGGACTGGCCTGCAGCCAGCCACGTCTATGGAGTATCATCTTGATTGTTGAGTGATATGGGAGGGCCAGGCCAGTGCCACCCATGGGCAGGTTGTTGTGTATTGTAAGAAAGCAGGCTGACATGGGCCAGGGGAGCAAGCCAGTAAGCAGTTTTTCTCCATGACCTGTCCTTCAGGTCCTGTATCCAGGTTCCTGCCCTGAGCTCCTACCTTGGCTTCCCACAATGATGAACTATTACTCAGGAGATGTAAGCCAAATAAACCCTTTCCTCCCCAAGCACGGATTGGTTGGAGTGTTTTTGTCACAACGATTGAAGACAAATTAGAACACCTTATAAATAAATACGTTTAGATAAATATCCAAATGCTACTATCAACCTTGATGATAGAAGTCTTTCTTTGCAGTAAATAACAGTGAAAGCAGAAAGTCAGGGCTTCCTGCACCTTCTTTAAGTTTAAATGAAGGCATCTTTTGTGAATAAGAAAGGGACTCCTAGAAGAAATAAGTTTGTTAGGTGGGGTGAAAAATTCAACAACCTGATATTTTGGGCTACTTTCAAATGAGTTGTTGACAGGGAGGCCCATGAGGAGCAATAATAAACATTTATTTTGGTCTTTTTTGATCTTTTTTTGAGACGGGGTCTCCCTGTAGTCCCAGCTGTCCTGGAACTCACTCTGTAGACCAGGCTGGCCTTGAACTCACAAAGATCCGCCTGCCTCTGCCTCCCAAGTGCTAGGATTAAAGGCGTGTGCCACCACACCCGGCAATAATAAACATTTATAAAGTTCAAAATTTCAGGCATTCTTTCAGCAATAAATAAGCTATAGAGTTTGATTTTACTATCTATAAATGGATCATAGAGCAACTGATTCTTTTATGCACACTCAAAAAATGCAAGAAAATCACTAATTGCATTAATGGAATAATACATTTAAATTAATGAAAAAAATCAGTGTTTTCATTTTTCTTAATATTAAAAGAAAGAATAACCCCTCTCAATAAATTATGGAAAATTAAGTTTAATCTGAGGCTATCAATACAATCATCTTCATGTATAATTATTTGACATTTACTTAACATATAAACACATTGAAACTTAATTTATAAGTACAGTTTTCTTTTGTACATTCCTCAGCATAATTAAAGCCATATATAACAAACACACAGCCAACATTATTCCACATGGGGAAAAACTAGAAGCATTCCCCTAAAAGTCAGGAACCCAGCAAGGCTTCCCCCTATCCCCACTCTTCAATATACTGCTTGAAATGCTCCCAAGAGCAATGAGACAAGAAAATGAAATTAGAGGAGTACTAATTGGAAAAGAGGAGGTCAAAATATCCCTTTTTGAAGATGGCATATTTTACCTAAGGGACACCTAAAACTCCACCAGAAAACTCCTTGAGTCAGATTTTATCCTATCTAAAGCAACTATGACAACTGAAAAACTCCTAGTAAAAATGCAACCACGTAGCATGTGTTAATGAGGCTGCTCATGCCTTTCTCTGCTGTAATCTTGATCTTTGCCTAGCTGTAAAGGAGACATGTCTGAACCTTTATGTTTCTATGTTTCTTAGTACTTCTCTAAATATGCAAACAACTCTTTAAAATGTACATTATTTATGTTACAATGGTTGTTCTGAGACATCTTTATAAGAGTTGTGTCTATCTACAAGGGGAATATTGGCTAGTAAATTTATTTCCACTGTACTAGAAAGATAAGGATGGCTACAGATCATTAGGAAGGTTCAGAATAGAGAAGACATAGCTTAAATCTCTGCAAGTAGCATTATATAGTGTTGGGAAGATGTGAACTAACCTCTGTTCACAGTACATAAGGCATCACTGAGAGATCAAGGAATTGATGCACCTTAATTCTAGGTTAATGATCCAATGATTTTATTGGGGTTTCTTAAAGTATAGGTGACAGGATATATAAAGCGTGGATGAGGGGTCTTGAGATGGCTCAGTGATTATCAACACCTGCTTGGTGTCTAACAACCATCTGTAAATCCAGTTCCAGGGGCTCTGGTACCCATTTCTGACCTCTGTGGACCTACATGCATGCAATACACACATACACATATTAAAATAAAAATAATAAACTAAATAATAAAAAAGAGGTATGGATGATTCAAAGGCAACTATGGTACTGAAAACTCCATCCAAGCATGGGCAGTAGCTCAGAAAAGTAACTCCCTTAAACATCACTACAGAAATGGAGGGCAGCCCCACGTGTTGAAGTCTTTTCTGCCTAACAATTTTGACTGTTTATATAACAAGGGGCTCTGTGAATCTTGTAAGTTTCAGGAACATCCTTATATATGTACGTTTTATTTACATGCTCATCCTCTGAGTTCCATAACTTGCTGAGTTTTGAGCTTACCTCTCTCTAAGAGAGAATATTTCTGTTTGAAGGAAGTCACTCTATGTCACACTTCCAACTCTTTTTACCTATTCTTCCATAATATTTACTATGCCTTGGAATGTGTGATATAGATATATAACTATTTTGCTTCAGCAGTGGCTGAATACTTGAGCCACAATGACACCGCAAGTCATTTAGTCACAGGTGCTTGATTGACTAGAATTTTGGGGATAAATTTTCTTTTTCAAACAAGAAGTTTCATTCTATGAATGATTGAGGCTGACAGTAGCAATGGTCTAGGAAGAAATGCAGAAATTGTAGAAGGCTATTTATTATGCTCATTATACTAATTTAACAAAACCACTAGCACTGGCCTCTATGGCCTTGGTGTCTGTATGTTCAGCCATGGTATTTTACCCCAGCCTACAGATGTGTGCTCTCTCCTGAGGAGTTGGCATTAAATTGAATTGAGAGGCACTTTGGTTGTACCCATAAGGATCATATCAATATTGGATCATTGGACACATTTTTGTATGGCATGTTGATATCATAGTACACAAGCTCATTATTTGAGTAAGGTTGTTGGTGACAATTATCTCCCAACATGCTGGCACTATAAAGCCAGCCAGATGAAAGTAGATTCCAGTTCAGTCTCGGTTTCATTTTTTCTACTACATCCAAATTATGTGGTATCTTCAGCAATAAGGCCTTACCATCTGGTTCTGTTATGTAACCAACAGCAATGGAAATATCATTTATTGTTTGCTGGTCATCAGGGACCTCCCTATCAACAACTTGTGGTAAGGTAGCCTAATATGAGGTTGTTGGATATTTATTTACCTGACATTTTTACTGCTTTCCCATGCACAAAAGATTCTTTATTTAAATTCCTCAAGTGCCGTTGACTGCTCTTCCGCATGCTTTTGTAATGTATAAGATGTTCAGAAAAATCATTTTACATAGGGTAGGCAGGATCTCTGTAGACCCATCATAATCCATTGCAAGTAAATACTATTTGGTTCTGTATAGCTAGGAAGATACTAAAAATGAAATATTAACAAGGTCCAACACAGCATGAAAAAAACCTCATCACCTCTATTGATTGTTTCATCAAAAGATCAATAATGGGTACAGTGGAGTGGGCAGGAATCATCTAACCCTCCACAATCCTCAGACGCTTTCCTTGAGTCAAGTAACTTCCTCATTCAGAAGTGCTGCTAATGGCACAGGGATGCAGTGATTTCTAATTCGAATGGTCTAGGCAGGTCTGGCTTTTCCTTTTGCATCTGACTCACGCCTGAGGGCTGCATTCTACTGTGTATCTCCTGATGTAGCTGGCTTATCAGTTTTGAGAGCTTCCAAGCCAACAGTGTGTTCCTTGCCTTCAAATCAGCCACATTTAGCTGCTGACAGGACCCCAGCCTGGTAGAGTAAACTCTATCCCAGTATACTCTGCATTTTATTCTCTGGGAGGATGATGGTCTACCTGTGGGTTAGGCTTAATCTCTTCTTGCATAAACAGCCACCCAAAGTTGCCAGAAAGATGACTCAGCATTTGAATTTCTATTATTTTCCCCCAACCCTCAAACCTTGCCACATCTACCTTCAAGTGACCTAGACAGACCCCTTGGAAGGATTTACCCTTCTCTTATTTCCTTGTGATTGTTTTTACATTTTATCAGCTGCATTTACATGTCCATCAAACTCATTCAGATTTCTGGATTCCTATATCTTAAAATTCATGTCCATCTTTGGGGCTCAGCAAAATCCTAAACATCATACCAGTTCCAAGGTATCTGCTGAATCAGACTCATAACTCTCCCATGAATACAGTCTTACCTGTCCAGGTGAACTAGCATCAAACACTGCTTCTCCTGCGCCCAGTTTCATCAGTAATATCTATTTTTCTTTTGCCTTCCAATTCCTGGTATCTATGGGCTTCTCAGCCAGTTATAACCAATTGTCCCCAGTGGCTCATATAAATCAGTTTATCATGGATTTATTTGCCTTAGATCACTTCCGGTTACTGAAATTTTGAACAATTCAGAGGCAGAGCAGTTTCTTGTTCTAGCCCTTTATTAAGCCCTCCATACACATGTTTAGCTGTGGATTTTCTCTTCCACTCTATTAAACATTGTTTCTTGGTAGGGATAGTCTATTACTTCATGTTCTCTTCCTTGTCACAATTCAGCTCTATCAATGAGGTACAAATGGATCTCAGGAAAATATCTTTAAAGCCAATTTAACTTGTCTTCTCTTTCTCTTGCATCTTTCCATGCAGTAAGAAATGGCAAGGCGACACCTCCATCATCTCATCCTATTTCTTTTTTCCACCATCTATGATAATTAGAGGCCAATTCAAAGTTAGGACCTTCATGCCATTTTCCATTTTAACTCTACACTGTGTCAACAAATTATTTCTGGGAACATGGCTGTGCTTAGGTTGCATGTCACTCTGTCCACAAAAAAAAAAAAAAAAAAAAAATGGCATGCATCTAACTCCATAGACTGCTTAACATCCCATGCCTTGAACTTCAGAGATCACAATATATGTGGTAGAGCAGCAGATGTTTGGAGGTAATTTATACTCCTGTGATGGACCTAATTCAGGAAGGCATGCTAACTCATACCAAGCAGAAGAACATGGTCACCCTGAGATTCTCCCAAAGGTGCTCCATTCTCAGTTTTGCTTTGTTACTTTTCCTACCACCCATCCCATCCCAGGTGGATGCCTCCACCATCACCCAAGGAGGCACATTATCCCTTACAAGATGGAAAAAGGTCGCAGTATTGGGATTGTCATGACCAGTGATCTACACTCACCCGAATCAAGTTTAATGGCATGTTTCAGGTCCCACTGCAAAGGATTTTAAACTACCTCTCCCCAGTTAATTTTTGTTTCATTTGGTCACTGTTTTATGTCAATTGTGTTATTTTACTATTCCTGTGGAGACATGAAAAATGAATATATCTATTTATCCCAGAGAGAGCACTAGTGATGTCAGGCCAAAGAAACAATTCCATCCATTGTGGGAATGAAACTTTGTGTGTGGCTTGAAGCGAGAACATGTAAGACCTGTCCCGGGATATCTCCAGTTATCTGATATCTCTGTGGGCATTCAGAGTTATCTGTAGCAGGAAGATTCAGGATATTACAATGATTCTTGCTTTGCCCTATCTCCGCAAAGTTCCAGGCTCCTTCCCTTGAGGCATTGAGCAAAATGTCACACCTCTAGTTACCTGTTGCATAAACTGGAGCTCTGCACCCCCCTGCCCCCGACCCACCATTAGAACCAAGATGGCTCACCCCTCCCTTCTGCTTGTTCCCCACTTCCTTGCCCAGAGCACAGTAGACTTAAATATATAGACCTCACTGACATAAAATAAAGGGAGTTCCTATCCTCCCCAGCTTTGCGTGTGAGTCTGTTCATTTCCACGGGTGATCTCCTGTGGTTTTTCCCTCCCCCCTTCTTTTGGGAGCGAAGCCTAGAGACTGTACGCCTGCAGACAGGAGACAAATCCCAGAGCTGAGCCAAGAAGGGAAGGAAAGCGTGTGGAATGCAGTCATGGGTGACTCAAAGACACTGAACAAAGACAACCACAACGACAATCCATGTCATCAGATTAATGAGTCAGTGAAACTGGGTGTGGGTTGCTTACAGGAATATGGGAGGCTCAGAAGCAATTGCATCATCAAAATGCCCACCACAGCATTGTGACATACCATGAAACCTCTATATTTATAGATAATTTCCGGACTGCAGGTAGACTGGCTAGTCAGAATCTCTTCTCCCAAGCAATTGTTACTAATCATATTAATTTGAGGTGGGATGTTATGAATCTTTTTTTTTTTTTATTTCTGTATGTGTATGAATGTACTGTCTGCATGCAAGTCTGTGCACCCGTGTCGTGCAATGCCGCGGAGGTCAGAAGAGGGTCTCGGATTCCCCTGGAACTGGAGTTCTCCTGGAATTGGAGTTTCAGACGGTTCTCGGCCGCCATGTGGGTGCTGGGGATCGAACCCGGGTCCTCTGTAAGAGCGGTCGGCGCTCTTAACCGCTAGGCCATCTCTCCAGCCCGGATGTTATGAATCTTATAAGGTAAGGGGGTTTCCTGAGATATGAGTTTTGTTTACTTTCTGAGCTTTAAAAACTTAACTGACTTTCTGAGTCTTTGGAGCCTCTGAATGAAAAAATGTTTCAGTATAGATAAAAGAGCTATGCAAAAATGTGGGCTTCTGGTACTTATCTGGCCATCTTGTTTTTACTGGATTTTAATGGATACCCTTTCTGTGCTTTAGATAATTAATGAATGAAACCTGAAGTCCAAGTTGTTTGGGATTTAAATATTCTATTTTGTGTTAAGAAGGCAAAATTTGGGCTGGAGAGATAGCCTGGCAGTTAAGAGCACTGAATGCTCTTGCAGATGACCCTGGTTCGATCCCCAGCACCGACATGGAGGCTAAGAACCATCTGTAACTCCAATTCCAGGAGAACTCCAGTTCCAGGGGAATCTGAGACCCTCTCTTCTGACCTCTACGGCATTGCACGACATGGGTGCACAAACCTACATGCAGACATTACATTCATAAACATACAAAAATAAATAAAATTTTAAAAAAAGAATAAAAATGGCCAGGTGTGGTGGCTCATGCCTTTAATCCTAGCACTTGGGAGGCAGAGGTAGGTGGATCTTTGTGAGTGAGTTCAAGGCTAGCCTGGTCTACAGAGTGAGTTCCAGGACAGCTGGGGCTACAGGGAGATCCTGTCTCGAAAAGACCAAAAAAAAAAAGAAAATGATAAAAATAAATCTATTTAAAAAAATAAGGCCAAATTTGTGAAATGCAAATTAGCCAGAAAGGGAGTAAAGGAGGAAAGCAAGGGGAGAGAGAGAGAGAGAGAGAGGAATTGGAACTGGAAAATCAGAAGTCCGTTCCCCAATGTAGATAGGTTTGGCCATGCATACCACACAGCCTTAACTTGTTCCATCTGTTTTGATCCAGTTTTTCTTTTATAAATCAGTGAGTTGTTTGGTAATATAGAAGCTGTCATGTGGCCAGAATTTAGAATGAAATCTGTAAAACCAGATTTTTTCCTGTGTTTGTGTATAATCTATGCATGTAAGTTAAGCATGTCATTCTACCTCCAGATGGTGTTGCCAAAATTATTCTTTAAAGGCACTCTATATAATCGGCTTCTAGAAGAAAGCACTTATGTAAGGTAAGAATTCCTTAAACAGAAAGAAAGTTGGAAACTAGAGCAAAATGTTTTTCTAGATGTGTAAGTTTAGAGTTTTGAGTTCAACCAAATGGAAGTGTAGTGTCCATTACCTCATGAATATTAGACATTTCAGTGAAACAGAACAGCCAGTAATATGCCTCTTGGCAACTCTTGCTTTCAAGAGTATTCAGAACACATTAATACAGAAAGGCCTAGTATCATATTTCCCTGAAAATCTACACATTTCATATTGTGCTAAATTATGTTAAATTATAGGCAGTGGTTGGATCTCTAGTTCATCGTCACATATTACAACATATTGAATCACTGATAGTTGTACATAACTTTTCCCCTAATTTACAACTAAATTAAAGGTAATTGGTCCTTTGGACAAACGTTCTCAATTCTATATTGAAAGTAAGACATTCTTTGCTGCTGTTTGATTTGTTTTGTTTTGTTGTTTTGAGACAGGTATCCCTGTAGCCCCAGCTGGCCTAGGAAACACTATGTATACCAGGCTGGTTTTGGTCTCACTAAAATCTACTTGCCTCTGCCTCCTGAATGCTGGAATCAAAGGCTTACGGCAAAATGCCTGGCCAAAAAGAAGACATTCAGTAAGTAAAGCTCTGGAGTAAGAATAGTATGGGGTTCTTTTGTATAGGCAAAAGAGATTTTTGTTGTTTTGTTTTAAGGTAGAATGAATGTTTTGTTTTAATGTAGAAGAAAAGTATAAGACAAAATTTAGTGAAGTGCATTGATGTTTTATGTAATTCTGGAAAAGAAGTTTAATGTGTTGTCTATTTAGTAAAGTTCTTAACATAGTTATGTTGTATCTCTGGTTTGAATGTTTGTTCTCTCCAGAATTTAAGTTGAAAATTAATTGTTGTTGTAGTAATATTGAAACATGGAAACTCTTGGAAGTGATTAGGCCTTAAATACTCTGCTCACAAGAATGAGACTAACAGAGTCATACAAGAGCTATTTGGACCCTGTATTAGCCAGGGTTCTCTAAAGAAACAGAAGTAACAGGACGAATATATAGCTATATACAATTTATTGATTTGCTCACATGAGATAGTTCAAGGAGTCCAACAGTAGCTGCACCACACTGGAGAGGCTGAGAATCCAGGGAACTGCTCAGTCCGCAGGGCTGGATGTCTCAGTAGTCCCAATCTGGTGCTGAAGGCCCGATGGATTCCAGGAGATCTGCCGGTCTCAGTACACGCTGGGATCTGAAGGGTTGGTCACAGCAGCAAGACAAACTCACCAGATGAGAAAGACAAGCCGCAGGAGAAAAAAGGGACCAGCTCCCTCTGCTGCGGCCTTAAATCCTGCCTGCTGGCAGAGGTAACGCCCACATTTGGGGTGGGCCATCTGGGTTGAGGTGGTCCAATCTGAAGATCCCTTTTCTCTTATTTGTTCCTTAGTCCAGTCAAGTTGACACCCAGGATTAACCATCACAGACCCATTTTTTGACTCAATGCCATGTGAAAGTTAGCATATTGGATTAAGAGGCACGAAATCTGCCAGCATCTTCTATTGGGACTCTCAAACATAAGAAAAACTATGAGCTGATATATTTCCATTTTAGTTAATAAGGCAACCTCAGGTAATATATTGTACGGTAGTATAAATATATGAAAACTGTTTTCTTCAAAAGTACTGAGCCTCAGGCTAGAGAAATGGCTCAGTCATTAAAAATGCATATTCCTCTTTCAGAGGAAACCATTTTAGATCCCAGGACCAATGTTAGGTGCCTCATAGTCACCTGTAACTCAGTCTCCACAGTATCTGATTCCCTCTTACGGCCTCCATAGGCAGGTGCATTTATGGACACATATATACACACAGGCATACAATTACATAAAAATGAAATAAATCATTTTGTAAAAATTATAAATATAAATATTTCAAACAAATCAGTGTAGAATATTCTTGCAGTATCAGTCCTTATTTAGTTCATTGGTTCTGTCTTAGTTGTATTTTGAAGCATATTGTAATCTTTCAATTATTTGTATTAGGCACTTGGCTTTAAAGAACATCATTTTTCTGTTATCAGAAAGATTAATTTATTATTATTATTGTTTGATAACATTATTTAATTACAAATTTTGTGGAATATTTGAGTATTTTTCCATGCATTTTTTTATTTTGAACTGAATATTCTTTTTAACAAAGTACATCATAAACCACCACCACCAGGATCACCAACTCCACCATAGCCCCAATTCCGTATTATTTCCTTTATTAGTCACTTTCCTGTTGCTGTGATAAAAACCACCATGACCACAGGAATTTGTAAAAGGAAGTGTTGATTTGAGCTTACATTGAGGGTTCTAGGGAACTAGAATCCACTGTGTCAGGGAGGCATGGCGGCAGGAGCTGGAGCAGAAAGCCAAGGTTCACATTTTCCAGTAAGCACAGGAAGGAGAGAGAGGCTGGAGACTGGCAAGGCTTGTTGAACTCTATAAGCCTGCCCCCAGTGACATACTTCCTCCAGCATGTCCACACCTTCTAAGATCTCCCAAAACAGCACCACCAAATAGGGACAAAATGTCTGAATACTTGAAGCCTATGGGGGACATTCTCATTCAAACCACCACATTTCCCGAAATATTTCTTGCCATTGAATGGATGCTTTCTGCTTCCACATTTAAAAGAGAGCATGTAATTAACCCAGAGCAAATACGGAAAATCACAGTAAGTGATGAGGGAGCATTTTAGCTCAGAGTAGGCACTTTTATTTGAAACCAGATACTTTTGTTCTATAAAATCAATATGGGTCATACAGAAAGGATTCACTGAGTTTCTTTACTTTCACAATGATTATTTACTCAGCCTCTATATTTCATTATTGGAGGCAGATTTAATGAGAATAAGCTGTGGATTAGCTAATAGCAAGCCAGTTTGTATGACAACCGTGGTAATCTTAATTGTTGATATGTGGAGATTATTAGAGAATGAAGATTCTTGTTTCCTATGTCATAAGCTTGCTGAGCATTTGAAGACAGAGTGAGGAAGCAATGGGGCAAATCTTGCATTGGAGTAAATGTATATTCATTACCACTTATATAATAAGAACTGATTTCACATGACACTAATAAATATACCTCATACAGCAGAATGTATAAATGATTGAGCATCTTCCATAGCATTTGAAATAAGTCAGCATTTCAGTTCTATGGACCTTAGCTCCAGACAGAGTATAAATTAGGGTTAAGTGTGTTTAGATATCAACAAAACAAGTATTTCTTGTAAAATCAAAATGATGAAACTGAAAAAAAGGTGAATTTCTGTACATTTAAGTAGTGAATTCACAGTTCAATGTAAATTTAATTAATAATCTTGTCTCAGATTTCATATATATAACCCAGACACTTATGTACTTTATAAAATTTTAGATATTAAAGAATTAAATAAATGCTCTAAAAGAAATATATATATATATATATGTATATATCTATATGTTCTTATTACTAATCTTATTACTAATCATTTCCATATATCTCAGAGGAATATGAGCACTCATTGTCTAGTGTCCTTAATGAAGTCATGTTGTGTGCAAACTTAAGACAAAATGTGTATATATTTTACAAGAGAAAAACACAATGCTATGAAAATGGACATATTAGTAGGCAGTTTATTGCTTTAAAGCATTTACTAAACAATACATTCAACATTCATTAGTGACAACTTTTACATTTCTCAGTACCTTGTAGATGTTCAGTGTGCATTATAAATGCACAAACATGCTATCCATCAAAAGGCAAACAAATACTTCAGGTTATATCGAAGTTAATAAATCATAGTTGTTTAATGGCTCTTTGTTTGGCTAGTAGCTCTTTCATCATAGAGTACTAGAATTGAACTTGCCTCCCCTATTAGATACCAACCCAAAATAAATAATCCTAGTTTACACAGGAACTAAAGATTGGAAAAGAAATACACTGAGAGATTTAGAGGAGGACTGAAACCACATTTTAATCTGTTTTGTAATTTTGCCCAAGGCTCGATTTACTTTACAATTGTGATTTATAACTGTGGGAGATCCCTGGGAACTTATGTGATTTCACATTACCATATTTGCTTTTTGGAAAGATTTAAGCACTTTTGAATAGCTGACATTGATATCAAGTTTTCTTTGCTATAGAAGTATTCTGAGAATGTCAGCTCATACTTTAGGAAACTACATTTCAACTAATGACATTGTACATGATATTTCTATGTAGAAATTCATATTTAGTCATCTGCATGGAACAATAGTATGGGGAATGAAGACACATAAAAATTCTCTTGTTCCTGCTTCCTAGTTAGGGTTAATGGAATTAGTTTACCTTCCATGTATCCATCATACAAATGAGAACTACTGCAAGTTCCAACAATACCACCTACATGATATTCAACAATGACTAGGTCTTGATACTAATAGAACAATATAGGCAAAACTTGTTCCAAGAAGCTATCATTTATCTCCTGTATAGGTCCAAGAGTGCTTGGAGTTAATGTGGGCTATAGTTTTGTCTTACAAAGAAAAAGATCAGGCTGGAGAGATAGCTCAGTGGATAAGAGCACTGGGTGCTCTGTCAAAGGCCCCAGGTTGGATTCCCAGTGCCCACAATGTAGCTAACTCCAGGTCCAGAGGAATCCAACACCTTCTTCTGACCCCCACAGGCACTGCATGACACATGCAGGTAATACATTCATACAATAAAATAAATTAAAAAAATAAATAAAAAGAAAAAGACAAGGGGATAGAAAGAAAGGAAATAAAAGATATATCATAAAACATAGATGTCTTGAGCAAGTTAGATCTAATGAGAGAACGGTTTGAAGAGGGGTTACAAAAAGAAATATGTTTACCTTCAAGTTCTGGCAGGTAATCAAGGGCTGTGGCAATAGCCTGTGTTATTTTCATAGTCTCGTGGACTATCCTCATCAACAACTTGATGGGAGAGTTCTCCTGTTTCTTGTTATATAGCCTTCAGCTATACACATGCACTCATATATAGACATTATTTGTGTACTTCTCAGTAGCCTTTGAACTAATATGTTTCTCTCTGGGTTTTCACAATACTTAAGCTTTATATACCTCTTATTCCTATCTCCCTGTCTAGACCTCCTTCATCCATCCCAAGTTAAAGTACCCCCATTTTTTATTTTTCTTTTGATAATAGGTATCTCCTATTATTTCCCTTCTCTTGAGCAACTTCTTCCCCTTCATCCCAATGGTTCCCTGTATATTCTTCCCTCCTACATTTGCAGTTCAATAACCCCCATTTCCCGCATTTCTCCCTTGGTAACATCTGTCTCCTAATATTTCTGTCTTTTGTGCTCTTTCTTTCCCTTTACTTTCATGGCTCCTTTGTATTCTCTCCCTTTACTTTCATGGTTCCTTTGTATTCTCTCCCTTTACTTTCATGGTTCCTTTGTATTATCCTGGCTTCTAGGGTTACATAGGGATATATAGGCATATATAATGATTTGGTACTAAGGTCCATAAATAAGAGGACAAAAATTGATTGATTTTCTGAGTCTGTGTTACTTCATTTAGTATAACAGTTACTATTTCCATCCATTTATTTGCAAATTTGATTATTTCATCTTTCTTTCCTGCTGAGTCATGTTAGGTCTAGGCTTCCCAGAATCCCAAGGGACACAGGTGCCCACTTCCTCCAGAAGCTGTCAATCTTCTGACCTCTTCCCTTGTATTTGAGGTCCCACCCCATGGGCACAAATGGGTGGACCCCAACTATCTCTTTCTCTGCCTCTCTGCCCCCCTCTCTCTATCCTGCCCCTCTTTCTGCCCCGTCCCCCTCCCATGTTGTCCAGTTCCGCCACGTGTCTGCAGGCGGCTCATGCTGGTAGTCCACTTGGAAGTAAAGCATGTTCCTGGAGTGACCTAAGCCTCATGTGCCTTTTATTGGGGTTTATGCCTTTTTATAACCTAAGAAGTAGAACTCTATTGTGTAAATATACCACAATTTCTTTATTCACTTGTGAGTTGAGAGACTCGTAAGTTGTTTCCATTTCTTAGCTATAGTGAAAAGAGAAACAACTAATATTTAAGTTCAGTATATCTGCATTAGGATGAGTCCTTTGTGTATATGCCAAGGAGCGGTATAAGCTGATCATATTATAGATTCGCTTTTAGTTTTTTTTTTAAGAGTCTTGTGTCCATCTGGACATAATTGTACATAGAAAGTAACTGGAGAGATAGTAAACAAAGACACTACTCAGCCAATTTCCAGGTACTGCACTATCTATAATGAATAAAAATAAAAAATATATTGTGGGTTTTAAACATCAGAAGAACTTGGGAATCATATGACCAGTTTTACTTACAAACCTGTGGATAGTTTTGCACAACTCATGTTGGGTTTGGTGAGACAGCTGAGTTTAACAATAACTACCTCATGTTTTTCACAAACACAAGTTTATTGGATGACCTCTGGAGTCTGGATGTGGCTTACTTACAAGGTCTCATCCATTAGGAATTTAGTCACAAGGCTGGTGAAAAACAGCATGGTAAATCTATGGTAGGTGGAGGCTAAATCACTTAGTATGCTTGGATAAAAACATAGAGAAATAAACCATTTTTAAAATACAAGAATTATGACAGAAAAATCTTATGACAGATTTGAGCTGAAGATGGAAGCAGTGAAAAATAAATTGATTTTTTTTTGTAAATTGGAATGTTGGGACTATAGCATTGTGGGAACAGAATGGGATCAAGAGACTATAAGAAACATCTGTTCTGGACATTAGCAAGTGCAGTTACAAATGCTTAATTATAGGAAATTGATTTAAAGTAATTATTTTCTGGTATTCTTCATTTGAGGAGTATATGATGCATGAAAATGCAGTACTTTATCAAAGAATTAGAAAAGTCAAATTGTGGATGAGAAAAATGGGAATTGTAGGGGAGGTAATAGTACAGAATCTACAAGGAGTTTCACCCTACTGATTGTCGTGTGGAAGTATGGGATAAGAATAAGATGCTAAAAAGTGAGGAGACAAGTATTGGAAACATTGAAGAAACAGAAAAACAGAAAGAACCAATGTTGGAGTGGGGAGTGAAAATGACTGATTGGACAACCAGAAGTGAAAGTGATTCTGCCCTGTGAATTCCTGAAACATGCCTGAAGTAGACTGGCAAGCTGACTGTCACTGTGAAGTCAAACTTTCACCATGATGTACATACCTCAAAGACAGAGTTGAAATTTGTATTCAGAAGGAAAACTGAATCAAATGAGAGTGTCCTCAGTAAGTATGGGTGAATCATGTAAAGGTCTGATAGTAATGGCTTAGTGATTTGGATGGTGCAATTAAATCCAGTGATATTCATGAAGGAATTTTTGATGTTTTGCTGTTTATTTGTTAGGTGGAAGTAGAAGCGGGAATGGACAGTGCAAACATGAATTTGAATCCTGGCAAGGTGGTTGCATGAAAGATTCTTATTCAAACTTTAGAGATAATGGGGTTTAGGCCAGGTGGGATCAATGGCAAAGGGCCAGATTTCTATTAGTGCAAACAGGACACGGATTAGGGTACCCTTAAATTTTCCAGTATTGCTTCCCTTTAAACCATGTACTAAGTTGTTAAAGACTGTCAGAGTTTAGCCAAGTTTAAAGATTTGGAATCATAGCAAAGTCTGAGGAAATGTCAGCTTCTGGACTTTCTGGGGTAGTGTTTTTCTCTTCTTTCTATGCTAACATTCATCTGTAAGCAGCACCGTTCTGTATCATATAAATGTCTGGTTTGCAGAGTATGTAATGGGAAAGAAATAGACTACTATAAAGGAACAGAGTAACGGAGGAAGAGATTAGACCTGAACAGGAGTCTAGTTTGCTGTACATTTCAGAACAACCAGAGTTACAGAAACTTAACAGCAAAATACAGGGTAGTAATAAAAAAAAGTTTTAAATAGGAGCTGCTGAACAAGCAAAGAAGACCTGGATTATCAAACCCCTGCCTTCCTTTATATCCAGTTCCTTCCCTTAGGCCCAATTCAGAACCAGTTACCTCCACTGGAGGCAATTAGACTCCCTTCCATGCCTACTCACATACTTGTCCTAACATATGGCGATTTAGATGCAGTTGTTTGTCTCCTTAAATGCCTCTCTAAGACCATTTACTGCTTTTATGGCCAATTTTAATGTGGTGCCATCTTTTCAGTACTTGACTGCCAGAAACTATTTTAATACTGGCATATCTCTTGCAAGGAAGCAACCAGATTCATTATTATTAAGTTATCTTTTTGGCAGTGTGTTCTTCCTGGCTCACAGATTATGTAGAAGAAGAAGCATCTCCTTTCACAGCCATGGTTACCTCCTTGACATTTCTCTGATAAACTTGTTTTGTATTATCTCCCTTTTTCTTTGTAGAGCTTTTCTCACAAGATTTCATTACAGCCAGGGTGACAAGGATTTTGTTGTTGTTGTTTAGGTAAGTTGGCATGTGCTAAATTGCCTCTGATAGAAAAAGAACTCAATCAAAAGTGACATTGTCTGTCTAGCATTTCACTAAAAGCCCGCTAGGTTGTGATATGTTTTAATGTTGAGGCCTCAGTTCTACAATGAACATTAAATCAACAACTCTGGCTTGCATACCAATTTAGAGAATTAATACAGAACTCGCAAATTCTTGAAAATAAGGTGTGACCCTGCTGAAGATAATTCTGGCTTCAGGGCTTTCATAGAGGATATATTAATTCATTAAATTATCCAAGCATGCCGCATACAGATGCTGACAGCAATTCAAAGGCTTGTTGTCTCCCATTAATCACTTTATTATTCATATCATTCTTTCACTAGAGGCATTAGAATATGTTTGATTAATATCCTATTTCCATTGTTCATGTGAGCAATGTTCATTGTTTCTGCTCTAAATAACTTAGTCTCCTTGCAAGAACATATGAGTGCAACAAGAGATAATTATTAGATCTAGACATTATCTACTGAGATTTCACTCTCTCCAAATAACTATGGATATTATACCTGGTTTAATCTGTAGCTGGGGTGGATGCGGATGATCTCAACCAAGTGGAAGATGAAGAGTTTCTGAAGATCAAATGGCTAAAGGGGAATATTAACTACTTTGAGTGAATTCACCATTCTCCCATTTTCTGTACCTATGGTCTGGATGTCAGAGCAATCCAAGATGAATATTTTAAATTCCTCTATATTATAGGGGAGGCAGAGACATGGAGGAAGGCTAATAGTAGTTAGGGAGGGAATATAATATGATGAAGTGTTCATAGGTTATTAAATTCATAGAGACAAAGTTTCAGATCTTGGCACTACTATGTATGACATTTGACAGGTAAATAAGACATGAGTTTTAGTCCCTTAATATATTAAATATGAAAAAAATTACCTACTTGGGGTTTGTTTAAAGGATTATGTGGTTTGATATCAAGTTTTGGACCCATAAGGAAGCATCAGTATCTGAAATTTTAGATTTTAATAGATATCTAGACATCCCTTTCTTTGTACTTTCATATTTGGAAATATGAAGAATATAATAAGTACTTACTTCATGACTACACATAAGGATAGATCATGATGAGCCTTAAGAGAATACTGGGATTTGATTAAGATAAATTAACTTTTTAACTGTTCTATTAAGGAAAACTGGGCAAGAAACTTAGCTCAAGAGTAGAATGTTTCACTAGCAAGTTCTATTGCTTAGGTTCAATTCTCAGTATCACACAGACCAAAAAAAAAAAATGAGTGAATGGGATATCTCATAAAGGCAAATATTTTATTTCTCAGTGTTTGGAATAAAACAGTAAAAATAAATGAGAATAAGTCTTGATTGGGCACAGACAAATAGTAAAAGCTACAGCTGGTTGTGACAACAACAAAACAAAAAATTCTGAGACTTATTCAAGTGTGGCCCTTATTATAACTCTTCCTGCCACAGATTCCATCTGGCATAACCATATTACGAAACAGATTGGCATTCATATAGAAAGATACTTTGAGATTTAATGGAAAGCTAAAATTACATTAAATTCATTCTGTTTTAAAATGCATGGATGTGTGTAATATACTTTAGAAATATTTCTATGAAAATGGTTAATTTTAGTGCTAGAAAATTTAGGCTTCAGTTATCTGTAAAATTAGCATATGTGTAAAGATCATTCTCCATCAACATCAGATTAATAGAGCATTCTCTCTATGGTCATTATCAGTCATTCCGCTTCTACACTTTGTCAGTTTTTCCTCCAACCAAAATATGTTACAGTGATGAATAGATCTTTTAAACAAGGGTCTTTTCAGGAAAGTCAGATAATGAGATCTATTTTTAAATTAGCAAAGCCATCCCATTTCAGTTGATCATTCTAACTTTTTAGCTTCACTGTGATGTAAATGAAATCCCCAGGCCGAGGCTGGCATTGGAGGTGGTATACATGCTTGTAATCCGAGCCAGACATCTGTGAGTGCACTCAACAAGCCCCAGGGCAGAAAGGCTGGCGTCTTTCCACTTGAATGACTATTTAAGTAAAAGCAGCACAAGGAAAAAGACAGAGTAGTCTGTTTTCTTTGTAATCTGTGTTGGCTTGAGTATATGCAATTCGTAAACTGGCTCCGAGGTTGTCCATTTTCAAGAAGACAATGCTTTCACACAATGCATGCTATCAGCAAAGAGCTGGAAGATATAGTTAGCTTTAGCTACAAGTATATTCAAGATTTTCTTTACGGCTTTTCATAGCAAAGCTACCTTTTTCTTAAATTGACAGACACATCACTCACCACACAGACTCACATACCTGAAGTATGGGGCAATTTCCTTGATTTCATGGCCTATTTGATAAATGAGTAACAGGCTTACAAATAGAATTTTCAAGTTCCCTTTGATGGATGGGTGAGGGGAGAAATGTATGAATGGACCACTTAATTCCAAACTGAATAACAACAACAAAAAAGGAAATGAAGAAAAGAGAAAAGTAAAACCTAGTTATAAAAGACATCATAATATGCTTTAGCATTAGGATGTAAATTAGAACTTAATATGTTTAAGGAAATATATGGTTAGTGTTATTTATCAGTTTGGATAAATAACAAACAAAAATCAATATATTGTTTTAACCAGGTTCCAGGTTATTTGGCAGAGGCTAGCACTGCTCAGCAGAAGGGTCAGCTGGAGGCAAGCTGTGGAGGGGAAGTTATCATTTGTGAGAGAGGTCGACATACTATGTGGGACTGTATACTAGCAAAGGACCTCGGCTTGACGTTGTTGACATATTACTATGGGAACCTTGTCCTCAGAGATCAACCTTTCTTGTTCAAGTATGAATCAGATGACCCTAGCTGCCAGTTTTAGGAGATGCATGGAAATATCATCTGTTAGTTACTCACAGCATTTGGGGTCTTCAGTTTCCATGTGTGAATACAGATAAATGATAGCAAATCCTTCCCAGAGTGGAGGGTTAGTATCTGCTCCCATTTGGCTCCTGCCCGACAGCATAGCAAACCATGGAAACTCCTCACTTGATTCCTTAATTGCTTTTTTCCACAAAGTATCATCCAGTTATTGAATAACAAATTTGAATGTGACCTTTCATTCGTACTATTATTTAAAAGAAAAATAATTGGATAGTGTTATGTCAGATAGTGTACAATCAGGAGGCCATGGTAATTTTCAATGAGCCCTTCATCTTGCCCATGGATGTATATGGAGTTTGAGGTACTCCTTAGTAAATTTCAGTCTTCTTAGTTTAATGCTCTGATTCTTAAAAAATATTTTTAATATATAATTAATGTTTCAAGGATAGCATTTATCATAATTATTCTAGAATCCCCCACTATGGTTCTCCTTTTATTCTAATTTTCACATTTTCTTTTCATAGAAATTACATGGTGAACTAAGCTCCCAGGAGCTTTGCTACCATAAATCAGGTTCTGTCTAATGCGTTAAGTTAGCAGAGTTTGAGGAATGGTCCCCATTTATGCCCACAAATCAGCCTGTCATCTCATTCAGTGGACGCACTCTTTTTACTACTATTCTCATATCCTTTGAATAACATTTGAGTCTGTAATTTGTTATAATTCCTTGTCACCTGCTTTGTCCTAGATTGAACTCATGGGACTCCAGATGAGCAATCTCCAAGTACTCCATGTATTCCAATAATTAGGGTCCAAGTAGTTCTTAAATTTTATGAAAATATAAAGAAAATTACTTCTAACATATCTGTAGACTTGTAAACCAACTTAGCATTTATTTTTAAAATCCACATGTAGAAACTTTAACTGCAAAAGTCATGACAGACAAGGCAAAAGCAATGATAGTAAAGCTCACACTATGACCAATATTCCAGAAGGTGCATCTATTGAAAAATATCCAACATGTTACACTAAAAAACACAAATTCATGATCAAAGAATGACACCTTGAATTTCTCATTTTAAAGTACACTCTCCTACATAGTACAAGATTTATGATATGGGTACATGGGTGTCCAATTCCAATGGGTATTCACAAAGTAAAAGAAAGCAAGCAACAGAGAAGGAAGGAAACAATTCAAGAAAGATTAGCACGTAAAGAAAAGTACTATCTTCTGAGAATGAAAGAAAGATTTAGAACGGGGGATACCAATCAAGGAGACTTTTATCTAATGATATTTTTTTTTCCTGCAGTCATTTATTCACATAATTCTTGTGTAAATCAATTAACTTTATTGCTACCCATTTATCTTTCGAAGCCTATAAAAAGGTAAGAGGGAATTATGAATAATGTAAGGAGAAGCCAGCATTATTTGAGAAACTAATTTGAAAATCAATTTCTACTTGGCAAGAACTTAATATTTGTATGCATTTTTATTTATTTTGTTTTGCTATTTTGATGACCTCCTGTGACTATTTCACATTGAATGATAAAAGCATGTAACTTCAGAGTTGAATTCTTCAAAACCTTAAGTAAGGAATCCCAGTGGATATTCTAAATTTTCATTATAAATGTGAAAACTTCCTCTTCAATTGGTTAAACTCCACTAAAATATGCAAGATTTAACCATTTCCTTTTTTCTCAAAAAATTTGGATTCATTATGTATTTTCTCTCTGATTTTGGTTTCTAGCCAATCCTGTTACAGGAAGTCTGATTCCTTGCCTTTTCTTTTATTCTCGAATATATGCTTTATCTTTTAAATTTTGTTTTAATATATACTTTTACTGAACTTTTTCACATTTCATACAACATATCTTAATCATATTTAGACCCTCTCTTCTATCCACAGCCCCCGTAGCCCACCAAACTGGATTTCCTGATTTTTTTTCATATGTTAATGCCTATCAGTTCAAGCTCTTATACCCAGATCTCCCTTCTGCAAGTTAATTCACTGGATTCTAGTCTGTCTATCTGGAGTTATTCCCTCCAAAGATCAACTCTCTCTTACCCAGTAGTATTAAGTTGCCAGTAGTTCCTTCGCTAAGGTTTGTGCCTGCTGCTCATGTCCCCAATTCTATGCTGGGGTTTTGTCTTACAATCTTTCCAGGAGTTTGCTCATGCAACAGAGTGTGATGCATATAGAAGTCCACAACTTTCCAATGTTTAGCGAATAAGAGATTGCAGAGTGCATATCCCTGGATAGGACTCCTATGTTAAACCTCACCCACACAAGATTCAGGGACCATTGCAGAAGAAGGGGTAGAAATATTAAATTTCATTAAAAAAATAAAATAATAATAATGTAACTCTGGGAGACAATTTGATATTTTGAGTCATTCATGGGTACATTGTAGAATGATTAAATATGGGTACTTAACATACTCATAACCCACTATTAATATACTCATATTAATATGCCTAATAATTAATATACTCATAACCCATTATTTCTTAATGATAAGAATGTTTAAAATCCATTACTTTTACTGTTTGGGGGTACATGATGCATATTATTAACATCAAATGAGCCATAACCTCATAACTAGTACACTGATAAAAATTATGAATGATAACCAATATTGTTGAGGATATGAGCCAAGGCACTTCTGCAAACCACTAGTGGTTTTTCCAATTAGCACAGCCATTTTGGAGCAATACTCTAGAGCTTCTTTTTAAAAAGCTAAAAATAGAGAAAGAAAATGGAATGACATATGGTCCGAAGTGGACTAGGCCTTTTTAAGATACAAAGACCCCCCCCCCAAAGATACCAATTTCTTTCTTGATTAAAAGCAAAAATAATGTCATTGGTTCTGTCAGTAACCTCATCTTTTCATGGACCAGAGATGCCAGAAATGTTTTAGCTAAAATATCTCTGGTTGGCAGAGGACAAAGATTCCAGAAGGGAGGATCTGGCTTTTACTTATTTTGTTTTCCCTAAGGTAATACCCTTTTTCTCTAGACCACATGATACTATGAGGCAGCTGGATACCTGGAATGAGAACTGAACTGACCATCCAGTAAAGCCTAAATAAATTCAAAGTGGTGTTTCTCAGTGGTATCCCACATCCAGGGACTCCTCTTGTACATGCGATCTGATTTAATTCTTACCTCTAAGCACCCTAAATTAAAATACATTTTCTAAAACTCATCCTCTAGTTTTCTGAATTTTATTCTTAGAATTCATGAAACAAGAATACAAAAGTCACTGGCTTTGGTGGCCATTGTACTTTCAGGGTCCTAGCCTCTAAAGGTAAGCAGAAGAAGAGCACAGATAGGTTCTAATTCTCTCAAACCCCCAGGTATTTCCATATCAATACAAAAAAACAAACTTCTGGGTTTAGATCCAGGGGATAAAATTTGGTATTTCCTGGGTCTATCGAAATAGCCATGTCCATTGCATCATTCACAATAACAAAGATATAGCATTAAGTATCTATTAATAGACAGATCTAAAATATGTTTGTAACCAAAAAATACTACCTACCCTGTCACTCAACTGCAGAACATGCTGAGACTCTGTGCCTTCTAAAAGAAACTAAGAAAATGTTCTTTTCTTATTTCTTTATTGTCTATCGTTTCTCTTTTGTTTTTCAAGGTTTTCATTTCCTTTTCATTCACTTCATTCCTGAATTAATTGTAATTTGGTACAGATTCAAAATATTCTTATAAAACTTTTCTTAATAAAGTGGAGAGTATTTTAGGCTTCAGTGTGTTAGAGGAAAACAAATGACATGCTTAGAAACAAAATTTATCAAGAGCCTACTCATTTGTGTTGTGATGATAATCGCTCTTGAATTAAGTTTATTCATTGCATAGTAATTAAATACATTATACATTATACCTGTAATTAAATTTCATAAATCTAGGACTCACAACTGCTTTTTTAAAAATAATACCCTTAACAATAAGATTATACATCTGCTAATAGGCATTCAATAAATAATTTTAGGTGAATAAATCAATGTCCTCCTTGATATGGATCTGAATGTGTATTTTAGCACTCTAATAATAATCAGAACTTTTCTGACATACTTTAAACCATTCCGTACAGAAGTATTGCTGTTCATTTTATGAGTAATTCACATGAATTTCTGAATTAATATCTATCAGTAATCACCTTGGTCAACATTTAAACTGCTCAGTTCAAATGCCTACCAGAGAAATAGGCAGTTAGTCTTCACATTCTGTTCCTCATAATATATAAAAAGCAGTATCACTCACAACCCCAGTAACATTTCCCAGTACCTCTGTTTTCATTGTCCAAACTCCTCCTAAACTAGGACTCAGAAGTTCACATTCCACTATCTCTACTTTGATACAGTCCTTCAATCATTTTATTTCTTTTCATCATTTTTCTTTGTCATAACTTAGTGAATAAAATTTACCTAATCTCTTTAGTTTTCTTTGTAATCACATATTAATAGCAATGCTTTTTTTAATGCCTGTATATAAGACTGTCTACAAGTTGGGGATTTTTCTGAACCAAAAAAAAAAGTGGATAAATACGGTGTTTAATTTCTGAATTCTATAAAATCAAAGGTTTTCTGACATAGTTCAGAAATTTACAGAAGAAAAGCTTAAGGACAAAGAATGATGTGCCCACAGGTTCACTTTGGACTTATTTCAAATATCCTTTTTGACATGCCTAGCATGCTCTTAGCACAATGCTTAGCTGCTCCTTGACACCTCACCTGCCCATCTTCTGTTATTGGGGGTCATCCAGTGTTTTCAGTGGAATATGCTACAATAATATAGAATTCACAATAATAACCAAAATACTAAAAACCCAAAGACTCAGTTATGTATCTGATTTTCAAATTGGAATGTAGAAAATAAAACTTCTAATGATAAACAAAATGTAAGTTCTTAGCTGGACAAAGTCACTTACTCCTATAATCTTGGGACATGGGAGGCTGAAGCAAGAAGATTCTTGTGAATTTGTGGCCAGCCTAGACCATATACTGTATCCCATGTCAACATAAGCTATAGAATGCTACCCTAGTCTTTGGTAAGATCCAGCATCCCTTCATATTTAAAGTTCTAGAGGGGATTGCACTGAAGAAACATTCCTCAATATAAGCAAAGCCATATACAACAAACCCACAGCCAACATCATAGTAAATGGAGAAAAATTAGAAGCATTCCCCTTAAAGACAGGAACCTGGTGAAGCTGCCTTCTATTGCCACTCCTTTTCAATATAGTGCTTGAAACACTTGCTAGGTCAATAAGGCAAGAAAAGGACATTAAAGGAGTGCTGATTGGAAAAGAGGAAGTTAAGCTATCCTTTTTTGCAGATGATATGATAGTTTACCTGAGGGATGCTAAAAACTCCACCAGAAAACTTCTAGAAACTATTAAGAGTTTCAGTAAAGTGGCAGGACACAAAATTAACCTAGAAAAATCAGTAGCCTTTCTTTACATCAACAATAAGCAACTGGAGAAGAACTATAACGAGACCTTCCCACTCACAAGAGCCCAATAAAGAAAGAAAGAAAGAAAGACAGAAAGAAAGAAAATACCTTAGAACAAACCTAACCAAAAATACCAAAGATCACTACAACAAAAATTTTAAACCCCTGAAGAAGGAGATTGAAGATGACATCAAAAAATGCAAAAACAGCCAGGCGTGGTGGTGCAGGCCTTTAATCCTAGCACTTGGAGGCAGAGGTAGGTGGATCTTTGTGAGTTCAAGGCCAGCCTGGTCTACAGAGTGAGTTTCAGGACAGCTTGGGGCTACAGGGAGACCGTGTCTCAAAAAGACAAAAAAAAAAAAACAAAAAACAAAAAAGGATTAAAAAAAAAAAAAAAAAAAAAAAAAAAATTAAAAGTAAAAAAGTCCATTCTACCCAAATTAATATACAGATTCAATGCAATCCTAATTAAAATGCCCATACGTTTCTTCACAGACTTGGAAAAAAAATATATCCTTAAATTCATATGGAAAAACAAAAGACCCCAAATAGCTAAAGTTACCCCTAGTGGAAAATGCAATATAGGGGGGATCACCTTACCAGGCTTCAAGCTATATTATAGGGCCATAGTCATAAAGACAGCCTTGTACTGGCACAAAACAGACCTGTTGACCAATGGAACAAAATTGAAGATCCAAACTTGAGCTCATATATCTTCAGCTACCTCATATTTGACAAAGGGGCCAAAAAAGCTGAATGGAAGAAAGATAGCATCTTTAGCAAATGGTGTTGGCAAAACTGGATCACCACTTGTAGAAGAATAAAATTAAACTGTACCTCTCACCCTGTACAAAAATCAACTCCAAATGGATCAAAGATCTCAACATGAAACCTGAAACTCTGAAGGTGATAGAAGAAAATGTTGGTAGCAATCTACAAGACGTAGGAATAGGAAAAGATTTTCTTTTTTTTTAATATTTTATTTTATTTTTTAAATTTTATTTATTTATTTATGTGTATGAATGTACTGTCTGCATGTAGGTTTGTGCACTCGTGTCGTACAATGGCACGGAGGTCAGAAGAGGGTGTCGGATTCCCCTGGAACTGGAGTTCTCCTGGAATTGGAGTTACAGATGGTTCTCAACCATCATGTGGGTGCTGGGGATCGAACCCAGGTCCTCTTCAAGAGCAGTCGGTGCCTTTAATGGCTAGGCCATCTCTCCAGCCCGGAAAAGATTTTCTAAATCAAACAGCAGTCATGAAGGAAATATGGTCAACAGCTGACGAATGGAACCTCATCAAACTCAAAAGCTTCGGTACAGTGAAAGAAACAATCAAGGGAGTGAAGAGAAAACCCACAGAGTGGGAGGAACCTTCTCAAGTGATACATCTGACAGAGCTTTAACATCTAGAATATATAAACTACTCAAAAACAAAGAAGTATCAAAACAAATTACTCACTCAAAAGATAAAGAGCTAAACAGAGACTTCACCAATGAGGAAGTAAAGATGGCTGAGAAACATCTTAAAAACTGTTCAACATCGCTAATAATTAAGGGAATGCAAATTAACAATACTCTCAGATATCATTTCACTTTAATAAGACTGGCTAAGATCAAGAAAACAAAAGATACCAAATGATGGAAAGGTTGTTTGGAGAGGGGAAGACTCTTCCACTGCTAGTGGGAATGTAAACTTGTACAACCACTATGGAAAGCATTTGTGGAAAACCCTTAAAAGGCTCAAAATGAGCCACCACCTGACCTAGCCATCCCACTCCTGGGTAAAGACCCACAAGACTCACCCTACCACAATGACAAATGCACATGTATGTTTATTGCAACTCTCTTCACAATAGTGAAGAGCTGGAACCAACCAAAATCCCCCTCAACAGATAGGTGGATAACAAAAATATGGTACATCTACACAATGGAGTTCTATGCAATGGTAAAGAAAGATGGCACCAAGAACTTTGCAGGTAAATGGATGGAACGCGAAGCCATTATGCTAAGTGGAGTAACACAGTCACCCAAAACAAATGAGGAATGGTTTCTTTCATTTGTGAATGCTAGCACAAAATCCCCCAGTTGAAAGGCAAGCTGAGCATCATTATTGGTATATTTCTTTTTATCTGAAAGCAACTGTGCTGTTATAATGTGAATCTCTTTATGGCCCTATAATTAAATTTCCACTTATTTTCAGACACTGTAATTACAGTTTACAGGTGGAAGTATGCATTCATATCTTAGAGTAATATAAAATTAAAGAAAAAATGTGAATTCCTAACCATATTTCAGAATTAACATATTCTTTCCAAAAGACATAATTCTGGAACATGTCACCTTTATATAGGTATATTTTGGAACAATACAAATGGGACAGAACAATAACAACTGGGTCAAAGAACTGATTGATACAGTTAAATTCTGCCCTAAACAATAAGCCTCTGCAGAGAAAAAATTTTAAAAAGACTGAGATAAAGTTGCAGGACATTTATGGCAGAATGAATGAATTGAGTTGGTATGTGGGGCAGGGGAAAGGGAATATGTCTAAACTGAACTAAAAAATGATGTATGAAATACACAAAGCAGCAATAAAAGTATAAAATAAAAAATAACAAAAAGAATTAGACCTTGTCCCAAAAAGAAGAATAAAAGAAAGAAAGAAAGAAAGAAAGAAAGAAAGGAAGGAAGGAAGAAAAAGAATTAAAGAAAGGATTGTAAAAGATATGATGAAGTATAAACAAAATGCCTGGGATCTAGAAGTATAGATGGTGTATAGAGAAGAAAATTTACACCATTTTTTCTTTCAAAGGAAATAAGTCATAGTTAATTCTGAATTAAATATTGAATAGTGACCATGAAACATACTTGTGTTCCTATGTGAGTTCCAGGTCAGCCTGGGCTACAGAGAAAGACAGGGTCTCAAAGAACGACATGTAAACACAAAAGTTTTACCTAGTAGTAACAACAATGGAAGGCTGTTTGATCAGATACAGTGGTTGGGAGTAAATGGTTGTCAAGGTGACTAATTATAGCTCAGGATAAACTTGGCTTTTGACCAAAGTGTCATATCTCCAAAATCACCAATTGAATGTATGAAAAGTTTTAAGACAGGTGTGGATCCTTCAGAGAACTTAAGTTTACAATTGGTTGGAATTTTGAACAGATTATTCGGAATGTGTTGTAGTTTCACTTCAATTGCTGTGACAACACACTTTGACCAATCAGGACTTGGGGAGGAAAGAGTTTACTCAGATATCCCAGACCACAGTTCATCACTGAGGGAGCCCAAGGTAAGAAGCCAGGGTAGGAAACTGGAATCAGAAACTTAAGCACAGGACATGGAGGAATGCTGCTTACTGTCTTGCTTCCCTCTCCCAGACTCAGCCTGCTTTCCTATACAATAAAACACAACCTCTTAAGGGTGGCGAACCCCATCCTGGGATGCAGCCTTCCACATCATTGAACAATCAAGAAAATACCCCACAGACATTGCCAGTCCAAAGGAAGAAATTCCTTAATTGACACTCCCTCAACCCAGGTATGTCAAGTTGACCCTAAGGTACTGAGGAGAAATTTAACCGGGCGTGGTGGCGCACGCCTTTAATCCTATCACTTGAGAGGCAGAGGCAGGTGGATCTTTGTGAGTTCAAGGCCAGCCTGGTCTACAGAGTGAGTTCCAGGACAGCTGCAGCTACAAGGAGACCCTGTCTCAAAAAGATCCCCCCCCAAAAAAAATAAAATAAAAATAAAAAGAGAAATAAGTACAAGATGGTCATTCCTGGCAGGAAGTGTGAAGAAACTGGATGGTGTCACTGTTAAATAAATGGCACACGTGTTCACTATGTCTATAGCAGAGTAAACGAAGGGAAAACAGGAGAGGCATGCATGAAATATTTAGTACAGTAGATTTTTTAAGAATATAAATTGATTGTACAAAATTCTCAGAAAAAAATGTTTTTGATCTTTTTTGAGGCAAGATTTCCCTTTAGTCCTAACTGGCCTGGAGCTCACTATGCAGACCAGGCTGGCCTTGAACTCACAGAGATACACCTGCATCTGCCTCCTGAGTGTTGGGATTAAAGGCATGTGACACTGTGCCCTGTGATTCTCAAAAAATTTAAATCTTTTTCTTTCAGAAAGATCATCACTATGTAGTTAGGGTGCTCAGTGCTCTCAAGAAAATGAATAAATTGAGAGCACATATACATATTATGTATATTTATATCTATATCTAATCTATTTATTATCTACATCATCTGCCTAGAATCAGAAAGAGGGAATATAGAGAGAGACAAAGACAGAAGGAGAGTCAGAAATTTAGTAATTGACTGTTTCTACCACCACTTGATAAGCCATACCTAGCTTTTAAAAAGATCCCATACTAGGGAAACAATATCTAAGTGTATATATATATATATATATATATATATATATATATATATATAAAGTAGATGAGTCAAATATACCTTTGGGGTAGGTGGGATGGTTTTCCACCTCCAAGAATAGTCTAGAAGGACCAGACTGAACTGTTCTATCCCTTATTCACCTTCTGATATCCATTGCCATGGGCACCTTTAGCAATTGCCTTAAATTAAGAGACATGTGGTTCAAACAAGTCCTGAAGCACAAATGGTTTTCAAATTACTAGAGAACTAACCAGTCTGAAGTTCAATGTGGGCATCAATTTTGATGTATGGCTTTCACTTACAAGGAGCAATGTGATTCCACCAGAGGAACAACGGGTGCACCTGCACCTTCCTGTCTTTTGAGTCTTCTTCCATTTGGTGATTTCTAATTCAGACTTTAAAGCCTTCCATAGGCCTGGAAGCCCAGCATTTTGATTTCCACCATGCTTAATTCTGCCCATGGGAACCATGGTTCAAAACAAATCTCTTTCCTGTGTTTTTGAGTGACACATGCAGTTCTATGCTTTCACCTCAACTCTTTCTTTTGTAAGGATCCACTTCTGAGTAACTTGGTACCATACAAACTCTATTTATATGCTGATATAAATAATTTAGATGTGCAGATGTGCCAGAGCCCCTCATACCCCTTACATATTATGTGCCAAGATAGGGCTCAGCAAAGCCATTAAAGCCCCAAACAAATTCTGGGCTATAGAGAAAGACAGGGCCTCAAAGAACAACATGTAAACACAGAAGTTTTACCTAGTAGTAACAAGAATGGAAGGCTGTTTGAATTCCTTTTTTTTTTTTTTTTTTTGGTCTTTTTGAGACAGGGTCTCCCTTTAGTCCCAGCTGGCCTAGAGCTCGCTCTGTAGACCAGGCTGGCCTTGAACTCATAGAGATCCGCCTGCCTCTGCCTCCCAAGTGCTGGGATTAAAGGCGTGCACCACCACACTCAGCTTCCTGTTGAATTCTTTTTTTTTTTTTTTAATTTTATTTTATTTATTTTTGTATGTGTATAAATGTACTGTCTGCATGCAAGTTTGTGCACCCGTGTCGTGCAATGCTGCGGAGGTCAGAAGAGGGTGTCGGATTCCCCTGGAACTGGAGTTCTCCTGAAATTGGAGTTTCAGACGGTTCTCGGCCGCCATGTGGGTGCTGGGGATCGAACCCGGGTCCTCTGTAAGAGCAGTTGGCGCTCTTAACCGCTAGGCCATCTCTCCAGCCCCTCCTGTTGAATTCTTAACTCTTGGAAATGTAGCCCTCTTTGGCCTCAAGTGTTGTATCATCATGTGTTTTCTCAGTAGCACCTATTTTTTTCTCCAATATTTTCCATATTTGAATATTAATGGAAATACCGCCTAATGATAACCAAATATTCTTTACTTTTTTGAAATGGAGTCTCCCTTTAGCTCCAGCTTTCCAGGAACTCACTATGTAGACAATGCTGGTTTTGATGTCACAGAGAACTTCCTGCCTCTGCCTCCTTGAGTGTTAGGCGTAAAGACATGTTCCACCATGCCTGATTTTTATATTCCTCTTCATACAAGGATTTTTATGTTTATTTTATGTGTATAAGTGTCTTACCTAAATGTATGTATGTATACCATGTGCATGCAGTATCCACAGAGGATGGAAGAGTGTATTTGGACCCCTGAAATTGGAGTTACAGACCGTTGTGAGCTACCATTTGGGTGCCATAAATGTGTCCTTGGGAAGAGCTGAGTGCTCTTAAATACTGAGTTATATCTCCAGCCCCTTTAAAAGTTTTTAAATAATTTATTTATTTAATAAACACATATTTATATAAGTACTGTTTTTAATTAAAAATATTATGTTTATGAGTGCATTGCCTGAATGTGTGTAAATATACCCATGTGGTACAATACCATGAATCCCCTGGAACTGGAGCTACATACAAATGTCTGTTAGATGCTATGTGAGTGCCAGGAATCAAACCCCTATCTTCTGTAAAAGCAGTTGGTACTCTTAACCACTGAACAATCTCTCCAGCTCCTCAACCCCAAACCAACAGTTTCTCCTTTCTACTATGTGCCATTCTTTCCATAAGACCTGAATTCTTGCGTGTCCCTAAGAGAGATGAGTAGGTATAGTCCACTTCCATGGTACACTGACTGACCCTGCTTGGGAGAGGGTCTTTCATTATTTGTTTAAACATCTTTCCTAATTCAAGCACGTCACATGCCTAGTATTTCCTGATTATTATTAATTTTTTTTTTTTTTTGGTCTTTTTGAGACAGGATATCCTTTTAATCCCAGATGGCCTGGAGCTCACTATGTAGATCAGACTGGCCTTGAACTCACAGAGATCTGCCTGCCTCTGCTTCCTGAGTGCTGGGGCTAAAGTCATGTGCTACCACCCACCCCTGGCTATCACAGTTTTCTGAACTAGCCATTACGTAGTCTTCAGCATGCCTGCTGAATTATGAGTATTTTCTCTCTTTGTATGAAAGGTCAGAATTGAAGAGCATTTTCTCTCACTTTAGCCTTTCTTCCTTCTCACTCTGATTCTTTCCATTGGTTTCATGCTCCTGAAAGCACACATTGAGTTTGTCCATTATTTCCCCTGTGTCCCATCTGCTATATGAAACAGTGAGGTAACTCTATCTTTCTCCTGCTTTTATCCGAATGTCTTTATTGACTACAAATTTCTCACTTAGGTGGGCATGTCCTTTCTGGAGAGAGGTTGGCTTCAATTGCACGTCTTTTTGTCCACAAAAGTGCTGTAAAACTGCCATCATTTCTGTGTACTGAATAACATAACTGTTTTTCAGCTATTGTAATGTATTATTTTCATCAATTATTTGGGAGGAATGCTATACTTGCATAGTGGACCCTGTTTATCAAGGAAGCGTGATGCCCATATCACTTAGAGGAAGATGGCCACCGTGGGATCACCACTGAAGTCTTCTTCCTCCACATCATTCATACCACATGTGACTCTTTTACTGGGGAGACATTTTTTTTTATTCATTTGACTTAAAGAAGATGAAAGAAACTGTTCTATGCAAGTGTAACTTAGTGAACTATGAACTTACTGTGGTTATTTACAATACTACAAGTAACTTAAAGGCAGCTACATTACTGAAGAGTTCCACCAAAGCCTGAATAAAGACTCATGAAAGCTCAGTCAGTCTCAGGAGTTCTCTATGGAACTTGCAGGCAGCTAATCCACCAAAGAGTCTTCTCTTTCAGCAAAATGTTGCTGCATATATAACCTCAGGAAAAAGGATTATGACTCTTGTAAAAATTCATCAACCTCCTGAGGCTTTTCCACCCTCTATTTTTTCACAAAGTGCTTAAAGATCTATTGAAATCTCTTAGAGAGCTACGAGCTATACAAAGATTTGAAAATAAAGCTGGGCATGGTGGTACCCACCTTTAATCCTAGCACTCCAGAGGCAGAGGCAGGTGGACCTTTGGAGTTCCAGGACAACTGGGGCTACAGGGAGACCCTGTCTCTAAAAGACCAAAAAAACAAAAAAAAGATATGAAAATATGTCCCTTATTCACCAAGCATTGAGGAAATACTAAACTGTTACAAAAGTATCCTGTATAAAGGAAGTAAAATGATGATGACTTCAGTGAGATTCAGAATATATTTTTAAATAATGGAGCATTATAACAATTTATGCTGAAGGGCATATATCTATCATACTTTAAAATTTTAAAGAGTACCCTTAAAAGAATGTGTCAGTTTTCCAAAATGTTGTTTCTTTTAATTATTGTATTTTCATATAAATTTCATATACCTTTCAGAGGTAAAGGTGTATCAGTATAATAATTCTAAACACTTATACTCAGAATCTTACATGAGAACAATTTACATAATTTCTGGATTTGCTTTTCATTGAATAAAAATAATATTAAAATTTGATATCAATGAATGGTAAAATTTTTAAGACAAATGTCTCCCTGTAGTCCTGAAATTTGTTATTTAGACAGGGTTGCCTTCATCTCACAGAAATACTCCTGCCTCTGATTACCGACTGCTAGGATTAAAAAGGTGGTCCACCATGCCAGGCTTAATAATTTTTGATTAAATAATTGTTTTCTTTTCTGAACTTGAGGATACTCAGTGAGTCAGAGAATGCGTTTCTATGGCTTCTGAACGTCTATGAGTCAGATATCTATGTTTGTGTAAAAGTAATATTTCTCTTGAGTGAAATCTGGAATCTAATCCATGATGTAATAGCTAATAATTAAATTTTGATTTATCATTGCGGAAGAAAGTAAAATTAACAGAATGATGAAGATGTTATAAATTCATGCTTCTGAAAATAATAGAATAAAATGAGATGGGATTAAATTTTTTGGAGGAAGCAGAACCAATTATGTTGCTTCTCATTAGTACCTCTCATTAGGGCATATATGTTTAAGATTTTGTGTGATGTTCACACCTAAGATCAAAATTATATATATATATATATGTATGTATATATATATATACATATATATATGTGTGTGTGTTATTTATATAATAATATCATTAGCTCAATTTTCATTTAATTTTTATATACCTTCATAAATGCAACTTTCTGAGTACATATTATTTGCATGCTATCATAAAGAAAAGTTCTGTTTAGATGAAATCACTAACTACCAAGCAGTCTGACTTACTTGGCCTTCAGTATAATGTCATCATCTCCATCTCAGTATATATTAATCCAATCCTCATCAAACAAAATTTATATATTAATTTACTGACCAGAGAATAAATGGAATCAAAATTGCTACCTGTTTTGAAATTGGTGAGTGTAAGGAGAAGCTGTTGTTGGCTCACATTCTCCATTGCTAACACTGTGATCAAGGCTAGCTTCTCTTTGTGTGATACAGAAAACCTGTTAGAATTATGTGGTTCCATAAATGTAATAACTCCCATTAAGGAAACTTTGGCTAGTTAATTCATCTCATCTCACAGCTTGGGGTGGGGCAGGGTGGCTATGTTTAGAAGTCCTTTAAAGTAAGATCCCATGCCGTCTTTTTGTGCACACAATAAGCTCTCCATGATGAAAGAAGATCTTACATAAAATGCATTTATGATCTGAGGAGTACATCCTCATTACATTTTCAGATCTCCATTTCAAAGACATCATGCCTACTTTTCTCTCATGAAGTAAGACCTCTCTAAAGTGCATCACAAATGGGCTGTCACGCGCTGGGTCATAAACTGCATATTGGTTGATTAGAACAAAATAAAAGGTGATGTTGGGATTCAGTCCCCTGGAAGTTGGTGTGCACAGGATGGACTGCCTTTGCCCTGAACTGTGCCAGGCACCTTTCTCAGCACCCCATCTCATTTCTTTTAGATCAATCTGTTATGAAACATCCCTGTAGGTGGCTTTACTTTCATGGTAAAGCTTGTGAATTTTAAGTCCTTTGTTTCACAAAGGACTGCTTTCCCTGTGTCCCTGGACCCAGTGTTAACCAGCTAAACAAGAACAGTGAGGAACTGACAGCTGGAGTCCTTATCATAGGTTTTGTCAAGTAGAATATTTTTATAGAATTTGAACTGAAAGTTTTGTTGAAAACCAAATTTATTTCCTACATTTTTACCATCTCATGTAGCATTATATTCCAATGGTAGGGTCAGGTCAGTAGAACCTGATCAACAAACTTTCTTTCTATTCATACAATTGTGTTTTAATATTACAGCTCAGACATCTGTTTACTTCCCCTGGAATTCATCAGCATCAGGCATCCTTTTACAAGAAACAGCTCTTCTTTGCTACAGAAAAAAAAAAATTATTTGTGTTTCTAAGCAAAAGGAAGAAAATCTAAAAGAGGGAATTGTAGATGTGGTTTTATAAAGAACCTATTAATAACAAATATTAATTAAAAATAAAATAGCCCAAGCTCAAACAAGGAAGCAAGCATATGAGGCAAATGTATACATGAAAACATAGCTTAAAAGTTCAACAAATTTCTAGGAAATGATTTTAAAATGTCATTTATTTTGGTACCTTTGTAAAAAACAAATATTCAGAGTGAACTTCTTTAGAAAAATATTTTGCTAACAGTCAAATTATAGATAAAAAGAATACATAACTTTAAGTTGCTTATCCTGAATGGCTGTTTCTTAGAAATGATAGCAAGTTGGAAATGGATTTTTTTTAATTGCACACTTTCTCTGATGACATACAAGTAGTAGGAACAGGGCAGGGTGGGAGCAGGTGGCTGTCAATGTTTGGGATAGAAATTAATTTTTAAACAGCTGCTAACAATTTTCCTATAGCATATTCATCATTTCCAAACTTAAAATGATTATAATTACCCTGATATGTCACATCTTATGTGACTAAAAGTAGGTAATGCAGGTAGAGATGGAGAAAATGTCTAACCCCTAGACTAGATTCTCATGCTCAGCCAATGCCTTCCATGGGGTGTTGACCCAATGGAAGAAGCTCAGGTGAGTCATAAAAGGGAGACCAAGCCTGTGAGTGCCAGTCTCCACCTGATCAGAGCTCATTTAGTGATTGTCATCACTTTGTAGCAACCACACAGTTAATACCCAGTGTATCTGACACCTGCTATGTTAAATTAGTACTTGCAGAATTAACACCTGCTGTCAACCACCCAGCATGAATGCTGCTTTCTTCAGAATAAAGGGGAAATAAATGATTTCCCTAGAAACGTGTATAAATTATTTTGTGGATGGAGAATTACTTGGAAAGGCTTGGAATTTGACAATCAACTTTATTTTTTATAGTTTTTAACACTGTTACTTACTTGGACTTCATTATTTCTATCCCCATAGAAGCCTGAAAAATGAGCTCAGCATTATCACTCCTAGATAAAAAATAAGACACTGGAGGTATAAGTGTTGTGTAAAATATGAAAACCAATGCAGGTGTGAAACAGTATGGTAATTTTCCACTAATAATAATCATCATAAAACATTTGTCATTTTAAATTCTCATTGGTTTATGATTTAAGCACATTTCTTGTAGTAGGTCAAATGATTTCTTTAAAAGTCTATCCTCTCTTGTTTTTATAATATATGTAATATTACATTTGCATATTTTGATTTAAAAAATTGTCTATTCTGATATTAATGCTACATAGTTTTATATTATATTATATATGAGTAAACTCATTCATAATGAAACTCCCTGATATTATAATGTAACCATTGAACTCCTCCCTGTGTCTCCTATACAGAACAAATACAGTAGTATTGTAGGATAACTCTTTCATTAGCAAACATAAAACAGGAAAGCAAACTCATACCTTCATTATACTATAAAGATATGAACCATATGAAAAAGTAAATCTATAAATGCTGCTGAAAGTAGAGTTTGATTTACTGTTAAGAGTGGATTCAAAGAATAAAATGTTCCAGGACAGCTGGGGCTACAAAAAAGAATAAAATGTACTAATAGGCCCATGGAGATTATCTGGCAGTTAGTGTTTGCTATCAGCACCAACATAAAAACAGGATATGGCCTTGAATTTCTGTAACCCCCAAGTCCTGGAAGTTAAAGGCAGCAGGATTCTAGAGACTTGCAGTACAGCCCAGTCCAGACAAAATGAGGAGCTCTAAGATGAGATACACCCTCTTTCATAAGATATGAATTAGAGAAGCAATTTGAGGCCATCCAAATACCAACCTCTGGCCACCACATGTACTCAGACAAATGAGTATAGCCCCCACATACATGCATATGCATATACACCACATGTTTAAATATGCATATGTTGTGGAAAATAGTACCGAACATAAATTAGCTATGAATTTCAGGATTTTATACTTTAATCAGAACAGAGTTGTTTTTGTTGTTGTTGTTGTTGTTTGGTATTTTTGAGACAGGCTCTCCCATTAGTCCCAGCTGGCCTGGAACGCGCTCTGTAGACCAGGCTGCCCTTGAACTCAAAGAGATCCTCCTGCCTCTGCCTCCCCAGTGCTGAGATTAAAGGCGTGGGCCACGATGCTTGTCAGAACAGAGTTTTTATTATTTCCTAAAATTGAAAAAAGAAGCAAACAATCTCACTGAGCAAAATAATAAGGAAATAGCAATTAAGTAACACCTTATTTGAAGAGACACATACTCTAAGTATTAACTTTAAATTGAAGCAGTAAGTTTGTTGATAATAAGTAAAGTTTCTGAACATCAGTTTCTTTAACCGTAAAACAGGACATGGGATAGTATCTTTGTTTTGTTTATTTTGTTTTGTTTGCACAGAATTGGAAGCATCAGAATCCTAGAATGTTAGACCTTTTCCTTAAAATTATCTGAATGGAAAACTGAATAATATTTAAGTGAGCTACACATAATAGAAGTAGTTGCAGCTTCAAAAATAGCCAAAGAACATCATATCCTTATTTTCACAAGTAGCTTCACTAGAGGAAATTGTGTGAGATGAAAGTATAAAATTTTATTTTTTGGTGTTTTTGAGACAGGGTCTCCCTGTAGCCCCAGCTGTCCTGGAATTCATTGTGTAGACCAGGCTGGCCTTGAACTCAAAGAGATCCACCTGCCTCTGCCTCCCAAGTGCTGGGATTAAAGGCATGCACCACCAAACTGAGAGTATAGAGTTTTGATTAACCTACAATCTGGAAATTCAAACCCATTCCTTACTTGAGTTCCCAGAATGCAGGTTTTGACTCCATGGAAAGAAAAAAAAAAGTCTTTCTTTGATTTCTATGTAAAAACTACTGGATTATACTCTGAAATCTGTTAAATTTCACTTGGCATCACACCGAAAACTTCACTCATTGACCACTGCATAATGTGGGCATCCAGTGAATTTTAGGATTATTGTTCCTATGTAATTTACAGCCCCCAAATAGGGCAATGAACATAATAAATTATTAAACCAGACTATGAGAAATGTATCCCATGAAACTTTAAAATAATTGGCCTGTTTTAGAGAGGAATAAAGTACTAAATTTACAACAATTCAAAAATGATAAATGCGTAAAGAACTGTAATATGACCATTCTGGTCCACTACAGAAACTGTAGAGTTCTTTCAATCTTATTTAAGATAATTTCAGATTCCTCACAGTGTCATGCAAAGCCTCATGTCAACAGGGCCTTTCATTATCTTTCTATTCTTTCCTCTTCCCGAGGACAGTTTTATGAGTATCTGAACTCTGCAGCAGTCAATAGTCATTGTTGGGTATAATGGCTTTCTACCTTCTCAAAATACTTCATTTATCCCTTTGACATGAGATTTGTAAGCAAATTCAGTGGAAATGACACAAGCCAGGAGACTCACACAGTCATTCACTGCTCTGGATCAGCCTGCTTTTACAGTACTTTTGCAATGATCTGTGAACATAGAATCTGGGTGTTGGCATGGCAAAAATGGATCTTCAGTAAGGATTTTAGTGAGAGTGAGGCAAGTGTGGTCTTATGACTGAGTAATCAGCAGTGTTCTGAAAACCCAAGAAATGACTTGTGCCATTTGAACAAAACCATGCTGTGAAAGCAAGAAGGAATGCTCCCTTAAAAAAAGCAAAAAAGATCAAGGAGTTATATTACTTCCTCTTCATAAAAATCCCTATGTGTACCCTCAATTATTAACTAAGTGCTTATTATACCACATGCAGAATGGAAAGATAAGGCAAACCATCATTCATTTTCTCTGCAGGCCTTATCTATTAATTTCTACACCAAGGAATGGTGAATATACATATATCAGGAAATAAAATAAGAGCAGATAAGCTGTTTTTGCAGTATTTCTCAGATAAATAAATAATGAATATGCATACATTAATTATAAAATAAATCCTATAAGTTCTATGATTCTGTATGACATCTTAGATTCACATTTAAAATTAACATTGTACAATATAAGTAGGAAAATTAATATTAATATTTTGACATTTAATTTTCCTTTACTTAAGACAATAAAAAGAAAAAGAAAGTAAGTAAAAACAAGACTTAAATGAAGAATTTTTGCATGGCAGAACCTTAGTGACATTTTCCTTTTATTTTGGAAAAGGGCCCCCACATTTTATGTTTCACTGGACGCAGCAAATTACTTGCCAGCCCTTACGCTTCCCCTCTAATGATCTCCTCACTGTAATGCAGCCACACGTGCTCCCTGGCTTTTCCGTGAGTGTGCCAAGCTCCCATTTCAGGTCTTTCTGTTGTCCTGCCCCTCCCTGCATGCTCTCCTCTGCATGCCCATATGCCATGCTTTCTCCTTTCCCTCACATGATGTCTCCAACTATGTCTTTTGACAAAACCCACTTGAGTCCCTTAGTAAAGGAAGTACCCAAGCGAAAAAGTTGTATCAATCCTTCAGTTTTGATTTTTTCTCAGAAATTTTATATTTATGATTGTGTAAATTCTTAAATAGTTTACTGAATATATTTTAATAACACTTTCTACATCATGGATAGTTGAGCAAATGCATGAATAACTATTGCTAAACAAAAGACGTGGGGAGTGCAGACTAAATTCATCATGGTATTTTTCTACAGAAATAATCATTTTAACTAAATGTAAAATTTTATTCTTCCTCTCTTCTGAGTTAATATTCAAAATGAGATTGAGCTTGGTGACCCAGTGGGATCTTAGATTTAGTGTACATTATTTTTACATTCTTTGGGAAGAGCATGCATTTATATATTACTTGTGTAATAAAATGTTATTAAAACAAAAGTTGAGATTAAATTTTATTTAAAAGTTAAGGCCTTAATTACTATAAAGCTTTTATTCTAACTCTGTTTTTTCTTCAAATTAGTAAACAGTCTTAGTGTACAATGACAGGTGTTCATTATAATTTAACAATGCAGGTGTCAAATATTGTTCATGGGCTAACTGCTACTTCTTCTGGAAAGCTCTTTACTTTGGGGTTTTTCCTAATTAAAAATATCTAGACATCACCTGTCAACATTGTCTCCATGGGACAGCAAAACCTTCAGGGAGCGTGACTCGAGTAGTCTTTTCAGATAAAAACCAGAAAGTAGGGAATTGCCATTAATTATTTAGAGATAATTCTTTCTCTGCTGTCAGAGTTATAGCTGCACAATTCAATTCTGGTTAAGTATTATACAAATTCTGAGATTAGTTCAGTTTGATAACTAAATTAAGTCCTTAAGATTACATACAGAAAACTAAAAATGAACATTAGACAGCATATTTCACATGTTTGAAATTATTCTGTTCATTATGAAAATACAAATGCTAAAATATTATTAATGTCTTCTGAAATACCCCAAAGGGGTATGCACAGGCCACAAGTGGGGTCATTAACATTGTTTCTTTAATAATAGCAACTTTATAGTGTTGAAAGAAAATAATACTGGTTTTCTAGTAACTTAAGTAGCTCAGATCTTGGACTCCCTAGACTGTGATATTTCATGAATTAAATACATTGCAATTTATGTTGCAATGATAGAGCATAAAACTTCATTTTAATAAAATAAAACTTTGTTAACTGGATTATTTTTATAGAACATAGTGTCAAGTTGCCTAGTTTCTAAGGAGTTGGTTTGTTTACAGTAGCTGAAAAAAGTTTTTAAAACATATATTTCCTGGAATAAGGTCTAATTTCTATTAATTCTTGTCATGTCAACGCCAAGATTTGTGGCGGTGCCCACTTAATCCTGGGATGTCCCATGTGGAAAATACGCTCAGGAAAGCACACCACGTGTACGCAGATTGAGGTTCAAATGCAGAGAGAGATTTTATTCCAAAACGTCTGCTTAAATATCCATCATGACTCAATCCTCAGGGCAGAATGCTAAATATATTCGTCACTGCACTCCACCCCATGGGTGTGGCCAAGCAGGTACCATTGGCTTAGGAATGCTACCCATCTTAACTAAGTTTTCCCACATCTCACCCTTTTAATTTTATTTTTTTAATTTTTCTGAGAGGCAGGGGAGCCTATGGGTGAGGTTAACAACCCAAAGGAACCTGAGTTTTGAATAGCCAGCTGCTCAAGCCTGTTTTGAGTGCTAGGCAGTGGGGGACAGGTCAGACCTGAAACTTTATTTTCACACTAAGGCCAATTAATATCTGAAAATCCCAGCCATGAAGTAAGTTGATTGTCAAGCATAAGCAATGAATGTAAGTAACATTCATGTAAAACCAATTAGCAAGTATCTATGTCCATATTTTGAACAACCCAAGGTTCCCATAGTCCAATTGGAGAAGCTTGTATGCACAAGCATATTGATCAAATAAGAGTCCAGTCTATATTGCTATAGTCTCATGATTCACCCCAATCTCTCAGCAGCCCTTACATTCTACCACGCCTCCTCTTCCGCAAGTTGTTCCCTAGGCTTTGGGAAAGGGGCACAAGTGGGTGAGAAGCAAAACAGTCTCTTTTCTCTGGAGATGTCATTTTGGACTCTAGTCTGTTCAGGTTGATCCCCTTCATGGGTTGAGAGCTTATCCAGTGATACCTTTTTAATCCTACTAACAAAACACAAGCAATTACATGTACAGACATTTAAACAGGCATTTAAACAGTACTAACTATTATGGCAAGCTAAGCTGTGAGCATAGACACAGATGTTTGGATGGTATGCTAATCCACAAACTGTGGTTTCTCTATAAAGGGTGACAAGTTCTTATTGTGACTTATAACATCTCCTAACCACTAGAGGACATAAGCTTGTGGCATCATCCATGAATTATTCCTCCAAGGAGAGAGCTAATAGCCAATTAGATTTGGGATATATATAGACACATGGCTGCCACTGTTGCACAGTATCTCCAGGCAGTTGAGGTGTAGCTGATACTGACGGAGGAGTCTTGCTTGACTCAAGGAGACCAATATTTTGCTTTATCGCATTAGTGGCCTTTGGTAACACTCTCTGGTATTACAGAGGCCAACTGTACATTAGGAAGATGTCTCAAAACATTTTTTCATGCTTACACTATGTCTTTGACAACGGGGACTTACCACTTTTCTCCTTGCAGATATCCCATTTTTATAGGCAAAATGCTTTTATAATTTTGGGGTTTGGATCCCCTAGCCAACATCTCCTTGGCAGAATAATCCATTGCTGATATCAGAGCTCTCCTGTATTAATATATTTTGCTTAATTACACAGCTTATAAAGACTTTACTATTATATTTGGCTCTAAATAGAGAATTATCCTTTCACAATTCCTATGTCTCTCAGTCAATTAAAGGAGGTAGTTATACCTGTTTTATAAGAGATTACCACTATAACAGTTGGCTCTAGTTTACAGTTAGGGAATGACTTCAGTACCGTCATGTTTTTCTTTTTCCTATAAAGGGGAGAGGTAGGAAGTTTTCTCAGCATCTGGAAGGTAAACTTCATTAGGCCACATTATAAACAGTTATCCCAAATAGAATTCAGAGAGATGCTCAGTGTCTGTGACTCAGGCAGTCTGAGGTTCCTTTTTCTTTCATGTTCAGATGGGTCAGCCTCTCTGCTAGCTTTTCCCAGTCCATCACACACAGCCAAAACTTGTATATTTTCAGGCATTTAGGTTGGTGTTTTTACCTGTGGGAACATACAAATCTCCTCCCATTGTTAGTTTCAAGACCTCAAAATTGAAAATTTATCAAAATGTTTGGAATACAGAAGGAATATTATACCACCTCCCTCTTTTTGTTTTTTAAATTTTTATGTTTTGAGCTATAGATGCCTAAGTTGTATTACACATACCCATAAACAGGAACCAAGGCATAAGTTTTTATCAAATTTACCCAAACAGTTTATCATTGACCGTATGCTTATTTGGGAAGTGAACTTAAACTTAACTTCTTTAAATTATCTACAAGTAAAGGAAAAATGTTACAAGGTGATACTGTATAACACAGAAAAATATAGAGACCATTTGTGACCTTAACCACAAAGTTATTGTTGGAAAGTCAATACAGATTATGAATAAAACAATTAACATTTTATATTCCCAATTACTTCAAATGTATTACCATTTTAAACTGCAAACCTTACAAAGTGGATTTTAATAACTATCTTCCTCCAAGCTCTTGGCCTTCTCCAGGCCTGGCATGAAAACCTGCTTTAAAGATTTTTCAATATCTAGCTCTTAATAAAATTTTCTTTTACGGTTCTTATGCCCATCAGTTAATTAAAGACTGGCTAGATATGCCCCATGAGATGTTGCTACCATCATAACCATCTTGATATTTTTGTTTGTTGGTTTTTGTGCAAGCTTCTAGGAAGCATCCTTTGTCATGAACAGGTGCATTGTAGTCCTGCTAAGGGGAGAGGGACACACAGTGCCCACTTTGTGGACATTGTGGGGAACTGACCTCATTGCATAGAGGTCAGTCATTCTCTCCAGTGACCTGACCGGAGAGGTAACCTCCTACTCATGTCCTTAGCCTGGGACAATGAGACACATTTCCCACTCTTGGCTGTAACTTTCCACCTGCCCAAGCCCAGGACAGGAATTTCACACCAGCTTCCCAGTTTGGTGGTCTTCAAAGGGAGCCTTTTTCCAAACCAACTGGTCACCCAAATGAAATGCAGGCCTCAACACCAGCTACCCACTGGTCATCTGAACAAAATGTAGGCTTAGCCTGTATGCACACAAAAATTTTAAAAATGGCGGCTGCAAATTCCTCAATGATGTTAATTGGAATTAATTTTTTTTATTTTTTAAATTTTTAAATTTTTATACCTTTTATTTTTTATTCCCAAATGCCCACAAACTTATTAACACTTTAATACCATGAAAACCTGGTTGCATTTTTTAGTTGTTGAAAGAGCGTAGCCAGTAGGTGGCAGTGTAGATCCATTATTTAACAATTTTTAATAGATAACCCATAACCTTTGTTGATATTGAATTATGTTTTGGCTGTTTAATATAAACTTGCATCATGAGAATGAAGGGCCACGTTCCAACTCAGAGGCAATGTTTTTACCTGTATCATGGCTGTTAGCATTAAAATATACTTAGAACACAAGTACACACATTCATATACAAGTGTGTGCACACATACATACATGCATACATACACACATAAATACATAGGAAAGATTTGTTAGGTTGACCTATAAGAGAAGAAAGCCATATTATTGTCTAATGTTCAATGAAAAACATGAAATTTTTATAATTTGTTATAGGGTTATTTTTACATAATTAGAATAAATGTCCTAGTAATGCATGAAACAGCTGAGATCCATATGCCACCTCTTTGGCCCATTTCCAACCATTTGCTTTTTATATGAACTATCTCTAAAGTTTACTATTCTTTCCCTATCCTGTCCCTTCTGGTTAATTACTCCTAAGCTGTCCCTCTGCTAAGCCTGACTGTCCCTATGCTATTTACAAATCTAAAGATTGAGGATTTCCAAAAGTTGACAGGCCAAAGTTGTTTCTAGTCTTGGAATGATCCATCTTGTCTTATTAAGGACTTTGGAAGAATAATAATAATTATCCATAATCACAACAAGTATAACCATTATCAATTATTAATTATCAATAATTATCATTATTAGTATATAATATTGGTAATAATTACCATTATTAGTCACAACAATCTTTAATAATTATTATGAATAATAATTGTCAACAGTAATATCCAAAAACAATGAACAATTTACCATTAGACTGAATTTCTATAAGTTGTTATTAATAATTATATCTAATAACAATAGCTATAAGTATTAATAACAATTACTACTAGTAATTAACAACAATCTATCATTAAACTGAATAATATACATACTATAAATCCAATTAAAAACTTTTAACACTAAGGGGTATAAAACAAAGATTTTCTACGAATTGAATCTATTTTTTTTTTTTTTTTATTTCTGTATGTGTATGAATGTACTGCCTGCATGCAAGTCTGTGCACCCGTGTCGTGCAACGCCGCGGAGGTCAGAAGAGGGTGTCGGATTCCCCTGGAACTGGAGTTCCCCTGGAATTGGAGCTTCAGACGGTTCTCAGCCGCCATGTGGGTGCTGGGGATCGAACCCGGGTCCTCTGTAAGAGCGGTCGGCGCTCTTAACCGCTAGGCCATCTCTCCAGTCCCGAATCTATTTTTGTTTATAGTCAGTTTCTAATTAGATTTAAACCTGTAGGATTATAATGAATTAAAAGCAGGAACTGGTATTCCACTCACACATACACACAGCTTGAAGATGGGCTTAAAGAAACATAAAACACTTTTATTCAAAAAATTTCTCATTTATTTTTTTATTTTTATTGATGCTTTGCGTATTTTATACATCATTTTCCAATTCAGTTCAGGCATATATTCCTTTCCCTTCCCCCCACCCCACCCCTACATATCCAAGATCATGCATTCTGCCGTAACTTTTCTGCATCTTTCTATGTTTTTTGTTTTGTTTTGTTTTCATTTTTTATTAATTTTATTTATTTCTGTATGTGTATGAATGTACTGCCTGCATGCAAGTTTGTGCACCCGTGTCGTGCAATGCCCGGAGGTCAGAAGAGGGTGTCAGATTCCCCTGGAACTGGAGTTCTCCTGGAATTGGAGTTTCAGGCGGTTCTCGGCCGCCATGTGGGTGCTGGGGATCGAACCCGTGTCCTCTGTAAGAGCGGTCCATGCTCTTAACCGCTAGGCCATCTCCCCAGGCCCTGTTTTCATTTTTTTAACAATAAGTGATAATTTGTGAGTACAAGCATCCTTCATGTAAAACCAATTTGGAAGCAGTTGTGCCCAAACCCACACAGCTCATGGGTCCCACCATCCAGCGGGGGGGGGGGGGGGGCTTGTATGTTCAATCAAGTTGATCAAATGAGTGTCCAGTCTATATTATTGTAATTTCACCATTCACCCAAATGGCAGCCCTTACCTTCTACCGTGCCCCCTCTTCCCCAGATTGTTCCCTAGGCTTAGAAAAAGGGCGCAGGTGGATGAGAAGCAAAACAGTCTACTTTCTCTGGAGCTGTTGTCTTGGTCTCTAGTCAATTCTGGCTGTTTTCTTTCATGGGCTGACAGCTTGTCTAGGCATTGCCAAAGTAACCTACCATAACAATTAGTACTGTTTAAACACCTATATATCTAATTGCATGTGGTTCATTAGTAGGATCAAAAATTTCTCATTTAAATTGAACCAAAACATCAATTTACATTGTTAAAGAGACTTTTACCAATGTTCCTTAAAAAAGACAATTTATTGAAGCAAGTTTGTTTTGTTAGAACTTCAAGGCCTGTAAATTTTGGTAGAAATCCACCTATCTTGTTTCCAAAATGCTGAAATCAAAAGAATGTTACCTAGAATCAAAATTTAAAGGGCATGATTTAGATGCCATGTGCTCAGTCTGGCAGCTGGTACACATGCACAGCAGGCATGCTTATGGCGAAAGGCCAGAGCTCAGACCACATGTGATCAAGAATTCTGTGAGGAGAAATTTTTAAGGTGAAACACATTTAAAAAGAGCAAGATAGAATTAAATCAACCAATTAATTTTAACTGTGCACATATATTTACTCAAAGGATATCTAGGGTACCCAGGGGTTAAGTAAAAATATTACACTTTAAGTTAAACATGCTGAGATGGATTTGAATTACTGTTAGCTAAATTCCAACCTTGGATCTACAAATAGCGGGCAGGTTTTAGGTAAGAAAAGTTAGATTTAGAGAAAACCCACAAGAAGACAAGAGAGCAACGCACTTTTGTCCAAAACCAGATTTTGTACACAAAATTTAAGAGAAAAAGGGCCAAGGCTTGAAATTATCTGAAGAGGCTGCTCTTGGAGGAGGGCGGTTCTGTGAAAGGCCTTAATTTGCCCCAGAAAGAAGTGGGCTCAGGTGGAGGAGAGCTACCAGGAGAAAATTTACATATGAAGAAGTTAAGATTGGACCTGAACTTGAGGAGCTGGTTCCTCACAGTCTTTCTTTGGGGGGTGGAATTTAAAACCAGAAAGTTTTTCAGACCTGTAGAACTATGAGAAATTGTTTTTAAGGCCAGGCATAACTGCTAAGCCTTAATATTAAATTCAGCCTTGAGGTCACTGGCTTTTATAGCCTGCAGGAGTGAACTGCTAGGAGGCACATGCCTGGAAGGCACTGGGTGCTCCCTCTGATCCAAATCAGAGCCAGGCTGCTCTCCTTCACATGTACAAAGCCACATGTCTTCAGACCACTCTCCAATCCACCGAAACCAGCAGGAAAGAAGGCTCCACCACAACAGATAGATATCAGGAGAGAGAGAAGAAAAAGGCAAGATTTAGTGGTATGCATACCTAAGTTGTCAAGGATTCCTTCTGCCCCACATTAGGATGCCAATTGTGGTATCACCGCCGAGATTTGTGGTAGGGCCCACTTAATCCTGGGATGACCCATGTGGAAAATGCGCACAATAAAGCACACCCTGTGTACACAGGTTGAGGTTCAAATGCAGAGAGAGATTTTATTCCAACATGTCTGCTTAAATATCCATCATGACTTAATCCTCAGAGCCGAATGCTAAATCTTTTCATCACTACACTCCGCCCCATGGGTGTGGCCAAGGAGGTACCATTGGCTTAGGGATGCTACACATCTTAACTAAGTTTTCCCACAAATTCTGACATATTAAAATCTTTAAAATCTGCCTAAAATACACAGTGTGTACTATATATAAAGTGCCTACTTAGGTATATGAGTTCTAGGTGTTGGGTTTTATCAATAACAATAGAATTATACTAGTTTGCTTCTCCATTGCTGTGACAAAACACTGTGACCAATACCAAGTTGGGGAGGAAGGATTTATTCACCTTACATCCCCAGGGTCACAGTTATCACTTAGGGAGTCCAAGGTAGGAACTGAGGACAGAACCTGGAGGCAGCAGCTGAATCACAGACTATGTAGCAATAAGCTTGACTGGCTTGCTCCCCTAGTCCATGTTCAGCCCGTTTCCTTATACAGTACAGAACCAGCTACCCAAGGGTGACACTGCCCATAGTGGGCTGGGCCCTCCCACATCATTAAATGATCAAAAAATTCCCCATTGACATGGCCACAGGTCAGTTCAATGGAGATAATTCCCCAGTTGAGGCTCCCTTAACCCAGGTATGTCAAGTTGATCCTAAATCTATTCAGCACAAGAATGAACAATGAAAACTGAAGAGATGAACATTGCCTATTTAATGCTTGATATAATGCACCCATAGCAGGAATAACTAGTGATTTTTTTTCAAGCAAAATATTTTTATGTTGCTTTCGGTGGGTGATAGTGGTGAGTGAAGGAAAGGTAAGGGGAGGGTAATGTGTATAAGGAAATGAACTGAATGAATGAATGACTTCCAATGTTAATTAGTAGCAATAGTGCCCTTTAAATCAGGTAGGCTGGATTTGAATCATCTCAATATATGCAACTATTACTTTTCATGATTTTACAAATTTGATATTTTTAGTTGCTGGTATGAGCTACAGTAACAAAAATCTTAGGTACAGAGGATACCTTCAGAAAGGAGTACAGGACTTATATACACAGTATCTCTCCAGATGTTCATGTAGATTTGTAAATTCTTTTAACATTTTCTAATAAATTAATAAAAGTACTGTATTTTTTAGGCTCCACTAATTTTATAAAAGTACATTTTTAATAAAGTAGTAAGAAAAGTAATTTGATTTAAAAACAGGCTAAATTAATTTGAAAATATAAATTACAGCTCATTATATTCTAATTATTTCAAACTGCAACTTAAATTTATATTGCCTTTTGTTAAGCTGGACTTTATTTTCATGCTGTTGAATTGTAACTTGATGCAAAGACATTTTCATGTCTCAGTGCTTAGTTTTCAGGGCCCCTGATGCACTAGAGACCGTGGAATTTACTACAAATTGACAAGGTCCCAAATACAAAGCCTCAGCTTTTCCTTTATAAAGACATACCAGGGAAGTAACAACAGAGTTTGAAGATCATTAGGTAACTTCACACTTGCATCACAGTTTCTGGTATCTGAGTCACTGCAAACAGTATGTCACAGAAAGCAACTGGATGTGAAGCAGTAGAGTTCTTGAACATGGCAGGTTGGTAATCAGAAGACTGTCTGTGTAGGAAGCTTCTCTTGCTATGAGCAGGTACAGCACAATCCTGCTAAGGGAAGGGGAGCAGTGGCCACCTGTGGGGAACTGACCCTTCATCACAGAGCTCAGTTGCTTACTTTCGTAACCCGACCTGAGAGGTACTTCCAACTCAGGTCTTTAGCCTAGGAAGCAGAATGCTTCCTGTCTGACCATGTTATCCCAACTGCCCAGAGACTGCTGGTCCCTGGACAGGAATTTCAGGCTGATGCCTGATGGCCAATCTTTAGCCTACACCCACTCACAATCCACTCCACAGGTTGGTGACCTGATTTGTCTCAATTCGATCCCATGCTAGCTTACCAGGTTGGCCATCTGATAGATCCCCATCCAACCCACAGTCACCTACATTCGAAATCCAGGCCTGATTTGGCCTGCATATGTGCAAAATAATGGACCCAGGAATTCTGTGTAATGATGGTAATGGAGAATTCAATTTATTGCCTGTTGCAAGTCACTTTTGTAAGCAAAATGCCATCATTTCTCAGAGCCAATCACAGATCACAGTCTCATGCCCCTGTATGCTGCTGCCACACCTAGCATCATGTGCCTGGGCCATATTGTTCCCTCTTGGGGTGGGGTCAGAGGAATCCCATGACTTCCACGTTGTGCCATGAGGGATGCTAGCTGAGAACTAGTCCCTAATTCAAACTTGATCTTCCCACATGTCTATACAGCTTGTGAATAGGACATGTGGCTCCCATCCTTCCGCACACCCGATTATATATATATATATATATATATATATATATATATATATATATATAGCCATCTAATACATCTTTCATGAAATAGTCATCCACCCTGAGTCTGGAGATAATTCTTAGGGAGTTATACTTACAGGAAATGGTAACAGGCACTGTCTTGCTGAATGAAGAGAGGGTAAAAAGTACCTAAACTGATGTCCTGGGGCTTGATAGATTGCTCAGTGGTTAAGAGCACTGGCTACTCTTGCAGAGGACCAGGGTTCAGTTTAAAGCATTCACATGGTGGCTAACAACCTCTGTAACACCAATTCCAGGGAATCCAAAGCCCTCTTCTGACCTCCTTGGGTATTGCATGAACACTCTTACACTTACATATATGCAGGCAATGCACTCATATGCATAAACTAACAATAATAGATAAAATATTAAAAATAAACAGATGTCCCTGAAACCTCACAAGGACTACAGAATCGCCTTTGGTTATAGTCATGCACTTTGAAACACCATACACAGTAAATCTGAGAGAACTAAAACAAGTTTATAATTCCTCTATATATCATGAGGAATACATTAAAGTCAAATGCATTAGAATCAGAAAAAAATAATTGTTTCTCTAAAACAAAATTGGTGAAATTAAAATAATGTTTTCTCCTTGTTATTAAGGGAAATGATAGGATCCAGGTATTATCAAGGGAAAAGTGGGGGTACTTAAACTGAAAAAGAGGAAGGAGATTAGACAGGGAGAGAGAAGAAAGATAAATAAAGCTTCTGTGGCAATAAAAATAAGGAGGGGATGATATGTTAATCCATGAATTACAAGGTTACTCCTGAACAAACTGTCAGCCCATGAAAGAAAACAGCCAGAATTGACCAGAGTCCAAGTCAACAGCTCCAGAGAGAGTGGACTGTTTTACTTCTCATCCACCTGTGCCCCTTTTCTAAGCCTAGGGAACAATCTGCGGAAGAGGGGGCGTGGTAGAATGTAAAGGCTGCGATTGTGGTGAATGGTGAAACTACAGCGATGTAGTCTGGACACTCATTTGATCAACTTGATTGAACAAACAACCTCCCCCCAGCTGAATGGTGGGGGCGGTGGGGTGTTGGTGCACAACAGCCTGCAGATTGTTTTCATATGAAGGATGCTTGTTACTCATGGATTATCACTTATAGCTAAAAAATGAAAAAAAAAAAAAAAACAGAGAAAGATGCAGGACAGTTATGGCAGAATACATGATCTGGGATGGGGTGGGGGTGGGGGGGAAGGGAAATATGCCTGATCTGAATTGGAAAATGATGTACAAAATGCACAAAGCATCAATAAAAATTAAATTAAAAAAAAACAAACAATATAAAAGAAAAAAAATAAGGAGGGGAATGTATTAACTCCAAAAAACAAGGGTATGTAACAACACAATTGCAGGCAAGAGAAACCTATCTTCATGTATATGGTCAGTATAGTCCAAGATTCTTCCCAAATAGCATAGGGTATTGCAAAAACCTTTAATAACCTCCCATAACTTGAAGGTAATACTCTATTGCTGAAGACAGAACATACAACAGACATAGAACTTGGAGCAATGAACCTGGAACTCATTGAACCTGGAACTCAATGAACCTGGAAGCCTCCTTCCTGAAGACTAGGGCTCATAATTAGAGAAGATACTTTGCCCACTGCTAAGGGAGAAAATCAAGCAATGGTCCAGCCCAGCTTTAAACCCCAATAACCACAAAGACTGGCCCTATTGGTGCAGTAGTGGCACTTTTATCTAGGGGGTAATCAACAGCTATCTAATTGGACTTAGAGCCCTCTCAATGGGAGGGAACTTATGGGTTGCACTGTAAATATAGTCAAATACACATGGATGGGAAGATAATAAATTTGAGAGAAAACACTCTGTTTTATCTCTAGACAAATTAAATTTCTTTCTATGTGGTAAATATGGATCCTTATATTTACAAAGTATACTCTACGTCAATCAGGAATAAGCTTCCTTTTGTAATAGATGGAGGCTACTGCAGAGTTCCACAACTGGTCACACAGATATAGTATATGTTTGTTAGCTGCTCAGCCATCAGTGACACATCTATGGTGAAAATTGCCACACAGCAGGCTCATGGAACATAGCAGAATGGGGTAGAAAGAATATATACATTTCTCAATTCTCAACAGAGAAGCTGCCTCATACACCAGAGTGTGATCCACACAGAAGGCTACAAGGTTTGGAGAATAAAAGACTATAGATTCTGTGTTCTTGGCTAAGGCTCCTGTATTAAACCTCATGCAACCCACAGCCCAGGGACCATTGCAGAAGAGGATGCAGAAAGAATGTAAGAGCCAGAATTAATGCCTGCACAGAAGTAAAGAGAGAAGTTCTGGGCTCTGGGAACTTGCTCATGAATTTGCTCCAAAGGTGATGGCATGCACAAGACACATGCTGACTCAATCAGACTAGACCCACCATTGAGTGGGGAAAATTGACAACAGGCCCCAACACTAGACAAGGAAATACTGGTAAATGATTACTTTGGGATATGGGAGAGTAGATAGACTAACTCTAGATATGCTGACCAGATTCCTGTGGATGAACTTGCACCAAGCAGCATCTGGATAAAAATGCTTAACCAGATAAGATTTAACAAATATGGCAGAATATGTGAAATTTGGTGGGGGGTATAAGGGTGAGGAGAGTGATGGGAGTGTCTAAATTTGATTAAGATCAGTTATATGGAATGAGCAAAAACTCATAAAAATTGGGAAAAATAAAATATCTTTATAAAGAATATGATATCAAAAGACAACCAGAATGTGAAATAAGCTTAGGAGGAAAATAAGAAATTAGGTACTATTCATAAGTCAAATTTTGTCTTCAGATTCTAATAAGGAATAATTTTCTCTATTATTATTAAAAACACAGTTAACTTAAATATTGTTAATTAACTACAAGGAGTAGAAAATGGTAGGTACACACACTCTCATTGGGTAAATGGCGCATTAGGTCCTTGGGGCCTGGGAAACACTTCTATAACAATACATGATTCAATTTACAAAATGTTAATTACAAAATTGATTATTAAAAATAGTTTACTTAGAATATCCGAGTTTACTACTTTTAAGGGAATTTTTATATTACCTTACAGATTTGTATTCTGTAGTATTATGTAATGGTTAAACATCTAAGTGAAATAAATTTGGAAGTTTCAAAGAAAAAGTAAGAGGAAAATAAACTGTGTCAATAATACAATTTTGTAGCAGATTGAGAAGAATGATCATTAAGTGATCCCAGAAAATTGATATAGTAATAAAGAAAAATTGAAATTTCTTGAAGTCATTTCATGTTAAATTCAGGATGAATTAAGAAATATTTCCAGGAAATTTTATTCTAAAAATTGGTTTTAGATGTAATAATCTGTTAAATAGATAGATCAATAACTGTATGCTATTCTTGCAAATAAAATTACAATTAATTTCTATGCTGTGAAAGTGGCTCAATACTAAAGCTTATACAACAGTAATTGCATCTAATTTTATCTTCTTACTGTCCACAATGATAATCAGGTTATGTTAGTCATTTAAATATTAGATCTACTCATTTGAATCAGCTGGCTATAGTAAGATTGAGTACTTAGTATTTGACATTAAGAAGCAATTCATTTTCTTATAAAGTCCCTGCCTTAGATTCTCCTTATAGAGATTAAAATTTAACTCCTCTTATAATTTAGGCAGTGAGGGATCTATTTAATCAGTTGTATTAATTTCAAGTGACAGAGTTTGACAAGAAGTCTTTTTCTGCTTTCAATTATGCTTTAATATAGACAGCAGATCTGAGACTCCTAAAGTGTGTGTGTGTGTGTGTGTGTGTGTGTGTGTGTGTGTGTGTGTGTATCAGGTTTGGTTTGCAACACTGGCCAAGTTAATTGAAAAGCTGCCAAATATACAATTTATGCTGTGCTATGAAAACAGCAATAATATGTTTGATACACTGGAAGTTTTAATGGAAAACATGATGGAAACAAAGTTTGTTATTGCCTTATGCCTCTTTACTCCTTCCAAAAATACAGATGGAGGAACCATTTGCATTGTTTTGGATATTAATATGATTGTTACTATTTCTATCACCAAATGGATATATTAATGATTTACTATTAGCATCTAGACAAATTGTTTGAGTTTTGTGAAAGACTAATGTTTAGTACTTAATACATTAAAATGTGTAATTAAAAACAGACTCAATTTATTTATTTGGATAAATGTATTTCTCAATATCTCAGATTTGAATATCATATATTTTTCCACATGATTCATCTATTTTACAGAATTTTATTCTATACAATCAACCTTTCTGGTTTAGTTCATTTTATTATTCTAGGTTACATAAGGCCCTTTTCATACATGTATGAAAATACATACATTGAACACTTTGACACCAAATACCTCTAGCCCCTCCCCCTTACCATTAGTATCCAGCCTAAACACTGTCATTTCTACTTTCATCTGTCTCATTATCACATAGATGATCTTATGCATGCATAAAATCTAGAAGCCATTGATTACAGAAATCATGCAATATTTGTCCTTATGACACTGATTTAATTTACATAATGTTTATCCCTAGTTGTGTTTACATGCTTATAATGGGCATAAATTCTTTCCTTTTCTATGGCTGCAAAAAACTTCTAAACTCTACTGTGTATGTCAGTATGTTGATGGGAATCTGGGAGACTGGAGTCTTTAGGGTAAATACGGAGAAGTGGTACAACTGGGTCATATGGTACATCTGTTTTTAATTTTCCAATGAAATTCTCTAGGGATTTCCATGGTGGATGAACTAGTTTCCATTTCTACAAGCAGAGTATAAGAATTCCCTGATGTTCATCTGATCTCCAGAATTTGTTGTTAACTGATTTTCTTTGAAATCGTAATTTTAAAACATTTTTTGAGAACAGGACTGTGTCACTATATGCCTCTGGAGTTAAGAGTACTTTCAGATCTGGGTCTCTCCTTCCACCCCCTCTGTATGCATAGCACCTCTTGTTTGTTTTCTGGCGATTGACATAGTCTCTTGGGTAAGATGGAAGATCAGCATAATTTTATTATCTTTTTGCAGTTTTCTGGTGGCTAATATTGTTGGGCATTTTTTAACTACATAATAAATTTGTACTTCACTTGCATATAAGAATGACCACAAACACTCATACAGATAGAATAAAAATAAACAAAAAGTTGTTTACTTTGCTACACAGCAGCCATCAAATTTCATGGGATCATTTTTCAGTTGTTGGTCATATTTCTTTTGTAGCCTTTTATTTCATTTTCTTCTCTTATTGCTCTTGCTAAATATGTAGCACTATATTGAAAAAGATTGGAGAAAGGAGAGCAGAAAGATTCTAAGACTCAGGGGTGGTGCATGAAAGTATGGAATCAGTGGCTTACAGACCACTGGATATTCTTTGTGTTCTAATCCATGATCCGTTTCAGAGAGAGTTCCATATACTACTGACTAGAGTGTATATTCTGCATTACTTGGGGGTAATATTCTATAAATATTTATTAGGTCCATTTTATTTACAGTATTATTTAACTAAGATAAGTTTCTCTTTATATTTTGTCAGAATTGTCGGTGCACATTAAAGTCACCCCTAATATTGTGATGAGGTTAATTTGTGTCATATCCAGGAATATTTGTTTTAGGTAACTGATACTATGTTTTATGAAATGACCTTTATCTCTTCTGACTAGTTTTGGTCTGAAGTCCATTTTATCAGATATTAGAATCAGATATATTTTATTGGAGAATTTGGCCTAATATTATTTAAAGTTATTGAAAAATGTGAGTTAATTCTTATCATTTTATTGATTTAGGGTGGTTTGGTGCCTTTCTGGTCATGTTCCCCCACTGCTGAATGCAGGCCCTCTTTCCTATTCGCACATGGATGGTCTTCTCTTTCTGGTCGTGTTCCTCCACTGCTGAATGCAGGCCCTCTTTCCTATTCACACATGGATGGTCTTCTCTTTCTGGTCATGTTCCCCCACTGCTGAATGCAGGCCCTCTTTCCTATTCACACATGGATGGTCTTCTCTTTCTGGTCATGTTCCCCCACTGCTGAATGCAGGCCCTCTTTCCTATTCGCACATGGATGGTCTTCTCTTTCTGGTCGTGTTCCCCCACTGCTGAATGCAGGCACTCTTTCCTATTTGCACATGGATGGTCTTCTCTTTCTGGTCATGTTCCCCCACTGCTGAATGCAGGTACTCTTTCCTATTCGCACATGGATGGTTTTCTCTTTCTGGTCATTCTGAAGGATTCTTTCAACTATCTTCTGAAATTCTCATTTATTATTAACAGTTTCCTTCCATTTGCTCTTATCATGGGATATTCTTCACCTTTAATCATGATATGCAGTTTGCTGGATATAGCAATTGGGTTGGTACTTTCAGCACTAGGAACACCCCATTCCATGCTTTCCCAACTTCTCTTGAGGAGTTGCTGTAGTTTGTCTCAGGTTTCCCTTGCTTGTTCCTTGGTACTTCTCTTTTGCAGCTTTCAATACTTTTTCTTACTTCTCTAGAACTTATAAAGTCTCTGTATTTAGTATTTTAAATAACATGGGGAGTCTTGCCCAGTTTTAATATTCTAATTGCCTCTTGAATCAGAGTAGTCACATCTTTCTTTAGATTTGGGGAATTTTCTGCTATGGCTTTATTGAATACATTGTTAATGCATTTAGTATGATTTTTTTTTTCTCATTCTTATGTCCCATGATTCACCAATTTTAATCTTTTTTAAAATTTTTTTTAATTTTTAAATTAATTTTATTTATTTCTGTATGTGTATGAATGTACTGTCTGTATGCAAGTTTGTGCACCTGTGTCGTGCAATGCTGCGGAGGTCAGAAGAGGGTGTCGGATTCCCCTGGAACTGGAGTTCTCCTGGAATTGGAGTTTCAGACGGTTCTCGGCCACCATGTGGGTGCTGGGGATTGAACCCGGGTCCTCTGTAAGAGTGGTCAGTGCTCTTAACCACTAGGCCATCTCTCCAGCCCCCACCAATTTTAATCTTTTAATGACAGTTCATATAATATATACATTATGTTCATATTATCTTATTGTCAATGCTTAAATGTTCAAATTCTGAGCTGTAGAGAAGGCTCAGCAGTTAAGAGCATTCACTGGCTGCTCTTTCAAGGGACCCAGATTTGATTCCCAGCACCCATCTGGTGTCTAACAAATGTCTGTAACTCTTGTTCCTGGGGAATCCAATACCTTCTTCTGATCTCCGTGGGCATTGCACTACATAGGTGCACTTTCACACATGAAAGCAATACATTTGTACACTTATTATAAAAACATTATTAAAATGTTCAAATACCTCTATCTTGCTATCTTGTCTTCTGTCTCCCACGTTATCCATTCTATTGGTGAGACTTTATATTGACTATGACATACATAGTTTTCATTTAAAAAATTTTTATTTTAAGTATTTTTACTTTAAGTATTTCTGTCTCAATATTCAAACCTGGCTTCATAGGCTATAGTGGAGTTCTTATTTCATTGATCTATTTATTGATCTATTTATTTGTATTTTCTTTTAATTAATTTATGAGTTTGTTTATGGAATGTTATATTTCAATATTTTATCACCATTCTTTGAAACTATTTGTCTTGAATTTTGTCTAATTTACTTTCATTATGAACCATTAGTATCTAATCAGTTTTTTTCTAGGCTGCCTTAATTTTTCATCATTCTTAAATTACTGCATTTATATTTGTGCAACTGGGATGAATTCATTGACTGAATTTTTATAGCTGTATTCTTTTAGGTTAATTATTCTTAATATTTAAGTAGTGCTAAGTCACTGTAACTTTGAGTGACATAGTTCTGAATTTATACCCTCTGCCCAAGTGCACAAGGTAGCTGGTATGAACCTCCGTATATCACATCCAGAATATACTCATACCTGCAAAGCAAGCACAAATGCTGGCTAAGCCTACCCTGCAAATATCTCTACTCTGCTGACTTTCAGGCTAATTCCAGTTTTAGAAGTGTTATTCTGTTTTTAATTATGTGTACATGTGGGAATGTGGGTGTGTCTGTGTATAACTCTGTGAGTATTGGTTCTCCCATTCTCTGGAACTGGAATCCCCATGGTTGTGAACCTCCTGGACTGGGTGCTGAGAACTGAACTAAAGTCCTCTTTAAGCAGATCAAGTGCTCTTAACTGCTGAGCCACTGTTCTATTTCCAAATTTCCTTTTTGATAGTGTCTCCAGCCCAGCAACCCTGTGTGGGGAGGGGAGAAGAGCCATAAAACCTCAGTGGTAGGTTCAGCAGGAGACAGCCCAGGGCTTAGGCCTGGATTTCTGCTCATATAGCAGGTTTGGCCTTAGTCTCACCCAGCTCCTAACTATAACATGGCCCTTTTATTTAGGCTGTTCCATGTTGTTATATATAGTGAGGAGTGGGTGGGAGACCTTGTAGCAGTTTCCTGTGGATCTCTTTATAGACGGCGGGCTACAGTTGCATTGTCACACCTCAACCCCTAAGTTTTCGGCCTGTGGACTTGCAGAGGCACTGTATAGGCACAGAGATCTGCTGGCTCTAGGCATTTCCACAGTGCTTTCCTCCAGCTGCTCACTGCTGAAATGTAATCAATCGTCTGGTGGTCCCCACGGACCTCAGCTAAGTGATGTGCTTGACTAAGACCTGGCAAAAGACGATTTCAATTCCTAGGCCCCGTCATCAATTGTGGGTCCAGGCCTTGGTCATCTAGCTAGCTGTTTTTGCAGTACTAGTGTATGTTTAGTGAAGCACTTTTCCAGCAGGTTTCATCAACTCTATGCTACTGCTTTATGCAAGTGCAGTTTGGTCTGGCTCATAGACCCTCTTACCTGCTTTCCCATTGAAAATTGAACTTGGTTTACAGCTAGAGTTTCTTGCAGAAGTGGAGATTATTGAAAATTATCCTGGATTTATTTATTTTTATTTTTTATTGATGTTTTGTGTATTTCATACATCATTTTTCAATTCAGTTCAGGCATATTCCCCTTTCCCTTCCTCCCACCCCACCCCACCCCACCCCAGATCATGCATTCTGCCATAACTGTCCTGTCTCTTTCTCAGTCTTTTTTTTATGCTTAGGAATTCACATTTTTCTCCATTAATTTTATATTACTCTAAAATATGGATACATTCTCACCACCCATACACAGTAATCACAGAGTCTGAAAATAATTGGTGGGTGGATTCTAGAGCACTGAGAGCGTCACATTATAACAACATAGTTGCTTATTTATTTATTTATTTATTTATTTATTTATTTATTTATTTATTATTTTTTTTATCAAGTCACATCCAGGTGGCTTCTAATCCACCATGTTATACAGCATGCTATGTTCTATAGTTTCATTTCACCAGTAATGTGGGATAATTTACACCTTTTTCTGAAGGGACTAGGCCTGGACAGCAGATATGAGACACCTCAGGAGATGGTTCTGCTGAGAAGAGTTATAGCTATGGCTCCAGTGATCCCCTCCCATGCTCACCTAGGAAGAGAGGCTAAGGGCTTTTAGGCCAGAGAGGGCCTACCAGCAGCTCATTTTCAGACCTATCCCTAGGCCCGACTGTGTGGAACAATCAGGAGAGTCTCCTAGGGTACATGAAAGGAGTTGCCGAAGGGACACTAAGTGAAGTTTTCCCCATTTGCTCAGTAGGAAACTCCCATTAAGCTCACTGGCATCCCCTGACTGAAGTTTTCAGAGACTGTTCTGGGTTTGTCGCTCCCTTGGGACTGGGGAGGAGGCAGGGCACCGAAATGGCCACCTATGTGCATGTTTGAGCAATGCGTGCCTTGCTCTCCCAGGAAGGAACAGTTTTCTGAGACATATGATTTAGCTGATAATAGAAATAGTGTTTGATTCTCAGTAACACATTTTAAAATAATTTAAATTTTGGATTTTGGGGGGTTTAATGAAGTTTCAGAAATAAATCTGTCTTCTCTTCCATTTTCTGTTTTTACGAAACCTGAATATCTGATGCAATTCTACTGACATATGGAAATTATGCGCTTAATTTTTCTTTGTTTAATGTCATGAGAACCTATCAAAAGTAAAGGATGAAGCTTGCTCAAGTGATGATAGGTTTCATGCATTTCTCACACTGATTGTCAGATTTAAAGGACTGTTTAGATTAATTAAAATTTACCACTTTTTATTCTTATAAAAGTGATATAAAATTTAACATTCGTATGGAGGTGACAAGAAATTTTATCTTGGCATGTTACAGGTATTTTTTTTTTCTCCTTTGCTATGAGACTACTGGAAAGTAAAAAAGCCAAGAAAAACACAGAGAGAACATTTTTCTTCCATCTTGAGCCTATAATAATGGCCATTGATCAAGTGGTCCTTGTCCTTGACCTGGGAAATCCAGGCTGATTCCCAATCAACAGCAATTCTCTTTGGCTTTGCCATAGAAGTGACACATTAGCCACTTTCAGCTCTTAGATTTTCTGTCCAGAAGCCAAACTACAGTTTCCAGACTTACACACATCAAGTTCTCTAAAGTCCTTTTCATTAGATGTTAAGTAAGATGGGGCTCTCAGGTCAAAATACAGGAGTAAGGAGGGAGTGCAATTTATAGGCCATCTGTAGGTTTGGAAGTAGAATTCTCAATAACGAAACAATTTCAGATCTAGTTCTCAATTATAGTTTTATTTTTTTAATGAGAATTAATCACCTAACTGGATCTTCAACTTATTTACAAATTGTTCCAAAGTGGCTTGCCTTATATCCCACTTAAAATTTCCTAAGTATTCAGATGAAAACGCTACTTTAATATTCTGAGTTTGATTTTGTTCATTTTTAAAATTATGAACATATTTTTAAACATCCCACATGGTAAGCAACTACCTAGAATTACTGTTATAATTAAGTTTATTAATGTATGCTTATAAGTATTCTGGGCAAATATTAAAAGTGTGAAAAGATGAGTTTTTTCCCCTCCAGGTTTATTAATGAGTATATAATAGCATAAAAATGGTGAAGTTCCTGGAAAGGAGAATTAGACCTTGCATCTTTGAGGGCAATTACTTTAAATTAGAAATCTGAAACCCTATGTTACTTTGTAATTTGCTGATTCTTCTTTACTACAGATGTTTATATTTCATTGTTAAACTCCTATTACTCTATGAAAATTGTTTTTAAAAATCTTGGTTTTTCTGTTGATGGTGGAAGGACATATTTTGTGTCCACATTAAAGAGAAGTCATGGTGGATGGATTTCCTGCCACTTGGAGCGTGCAGTTTGTCCTTTTCCTCACATTTTGATGGATTAAGAAAAGAATTCTAAGGCTAGAATTGAAGGAAGCCTATAGCCCTCCAGCCATATTCTCTGTAGTGCAGCATCTGCCAGATGAGCTCTGTGTTCACAAATTTTCACAGCTCCCCAAAACAGTGAGACCAATTGAGAACTGGTGTAAAGAGACATTAGGCTATGGAGTAAAACAGATTCAGAAAAGCATAGCATTCAATATCTTTTCAATTTTAGTAAATATATAATACCAAACTCTTTTCTTCTGAGGCCTGTATTTTATAGTTAACCATATAGTACACTTATGAAATTATCTGCCATACCTCTATTGATGCTTTGAAGTTTTTTTAAGTTAGTATAAAATATGATAGACTTTTTTACTATGGATTTCCATACATACTTTGTTGTAATTCACCTTCCTTTACCACCCTCTCCCATTCCTCCTTGCACCCTCTGCCCCTTGATGCCTGTGTGTTGGTGTGTTGGTCCCCTCTCCTCCCAATTTCCCACATTCTGCACTCTTGTCATACTGCTCATTTATTTTAAGATCTATTTATGAAATACACAAAACTCAATAAAATATTTTTAAATAATATCTTATTTTATAAGCTACATGACAATACATATATGAAATCCAGAAGTTTGAACTGAACTATAGTTAATTATGGTTAATGAACTCAGGAATTTCAAGTATTAAAAATTGTAACATTAAATCATTTCTATATAAATATATTAATTATTAAAAGATAAAACAAAGGATTGGCAAAGATATTAATGATTTGTTTTATGGTTTATTATTGTAAAATATAATAACAAAATAGCTTACCTGTTGTGAAATTTTTTTCTTGTGGAAGTTAAGTAATGTTTATCCCCCTTTTAAGATGTTAGTGAAATAAATTTTGATCCCACTGAGCTTACCCAGAGAGCAGACTGAAGCATTGTTGAATGGTATTGAGGTGATCCAAGACTATCTATATAAGGAAGTTTTGGCCCCATGTGGTTAATGACTTCCATTAGACTTATGGGTTATGAGTTAGGCCTCCTCTTTTTACCAATCCATATATCTCTAGTCTTCCCTAAGACCAGGAAGCCTAGCATGATTATATCATAGTATAATTGCATACAAAGGGATGGAAGGAATGGCCAGATATTCAGGTAACGGTCACTTGTTTATTATTATTTTACATGAAAGATTAGCCATAGTTAACAAGCCCAATGAAATGACCTCCTATAAGCAAGCACAGTTCAACTAAAGAAGTTGACAATTATTTTGTTCAGTTGATAACACTGCATAACATTACCTTCTTAACAGAATAATGACTCTAATGTACATGTAATATTTAACATTACCTGTGTTTACATTGTAGAACTATGAGGCTTTGTGAGATTCCTGGTAAACCTTGTAAGAAACATAAGACAGTTGAAACATTTTTTCTTTTAGTATTTTAGAATGTGGTTTACTAAAATGGTAACTTAACATTAGATAGACACATGGTAAATCATTTTCAAGTTGACGTTCATAACATTTATAGATAAACACCGACAAATACATTTGATAAGAACCTCATGTACTTCCTTTAATAAGCATACTCAACTAATCAGTCACTTTTCCATTGCTGTGATAAAGCCACCATGACCAAGGGAACTTATAAAAGAAAGAGTTTATTTTAGCTTACCTGATGGTTCCAGGCAATTAGAGTCCTTCATGGTGGGGATGCATGGTGGCAGGATTGGAAGAGAAAGCAGAGGTTCACATCTTCAAGTGGACACAGGAAGCAGATGGAGCAATTGGAGACTGGCAAGGCTTTTTGAACTCTCTAAGCCCACTCCAGCATGGCCATACCTTCTAAGCCCTCCCAAAACAGCACCACCACCTGGGGAAAACATGTCTGAATATTTTTGAAGACTATGGGGACATTCTCATTCAAACCACCTCATTCAACTCCCTAGGCCCCAAATATTCTTGAACATATAAAATGCAAAATTCATTTACTCCAACCTTAAAAGTCCCCATAGTCTATCAGTCTCAATACTATTGAAAAGTCTACAGTTCAAAGTCTCTTCTGAGACCCAGGCCAATCTCTTAACTGTAAGCTCCTGTAAAATTAAAAGACAAATTATATACTCTCAGCATACAGGGAGGAATAGAGGCACAATGAGGAAATACTGGGCTATAACAGGACTGAAAACCAGCAGGGCAAACACCAAATCTAGTAGCTCTATGTGCAACTTCTGGGATTTTACTTCCAAAGGACTTACATGGCTGAGTTCTTCTAGCCTTACATACAACAAAGTACTGGTATGACTCCCTGTATGGCAAATATCTCACAGCTATGATATCTCAAATGTCTTCTTGGGGTCTCCACTGCCAACTAGGTTTCACCTTCACAGCTTCATGAAATGGCCTATCAGGGCTTTCTTCATGCAGGGACACCCACTCCTCTCCTCCCCCCTCCCCTGCACTCTGCCTGGTCTCTGCATCTCTCTGAAATTGTGGAGGAAGAATTGATGACCCCTTTCCTCTTGCATCCTTAATACCTCTAAAGCCAGCACCATGTGAATGAAATTGCCAAGTTTGGCTGCAAGTTTGGGGTAGACCCTGGCCTACTTCAATCACATTCACAGCTTTTCTCTGCCCTGGAATTGTTGGAGTAGAAAACCCTTTCAGTATTTTCCTTTCAAAAGTTGGAGGCAGAACTAGGTGGGGTCTTGCCCTGAAGGTACTCTTCCCATTGTTTACTTGTAAATCGCTGGCCTCTCCTTAATCACTTTAATTTCACTTTTTCCATCTGTTTCTATTAGATATATATATATATAATATATATATATATATAATTGCCTCGCTTAATTACTTAAATCTCACACTTTCCATTGTTTACTTGTAAATCTGTAGGCCTCTCCTTAATCTCTTTGAATCTCCTTATCAAAGGGATCCTCTCCTTCAGCATGTGTCTTTGCTCCAACATTAATATTCTTAGTGCACTTTTCTGATCGATACTGTACATTCTGCATTTCTTTCTGCCCCATTTGTTGTTTTGCATTGTAGATCTAGAAAATATTAACCCTTAATAGCCATGCTGCCATTTCTACATTAGGCTGTCTGTCTTGAAATATCCTCTGCCAAAGTAGTTAGTCCAATGCTTTTCAACTTAACCTCAGGCCAGCATTTGGGCTGTGGGCAAACTCCAGCCAGACTCTTTGCTAAAATAAACCGGCTGTTGCTTAAGTCCTTAATTTTCTCTGGAACTACATTTTTCTCAGCACTGCTTTCTTCCAGGATCCTACAAGAATGGCCCATTAAGCTCTCCTTATAGCAGTCAACAGCTTTTCTAGCCCAAAGTTCCCAAGTCTTCCACATTTCTCCAAAGACCCACATGGTCAGGTTCCTCACAGCCAACAACCCAATTACTGTATTAGTCACTTTTCTGTTGCTGTGATAAAACCACCATAACCAAGGGAACTTATAAAAGGAAAAGTTTATTTGAGCTTATTGTCAGTTCCAGGGAATTAGAGTCCATGGTGGCAGGGAGGCATGTTGGCAGGAGCTGGAGCAAAGATCCAAGGTTCACATCTTTGTGTGGCACAGGAAGCAGAGTGAGCAACTGGATACTGGCAAGGATTTTTGAACTCTCTAAGCCCACCCTTAGTGACATGCTTCCTCTAGCATGGCCACACCTTCTAAGATCTCCCAAAACAGCACCACAAACTGGGGACAAAAATGTCTGAATACCTGAAGCCTATGGGAGACCTTCTCATTCAAAGCACCACACTCACTGATACATGAAAAACACTCTGGACCCCAGAGGCCTTCATCAGCATTCACAGAACAAATGCCATTTTGAGCTCAGTCCTAGGCCTAGGCAAAGAAGACAACTGCAGAAACCACAGTCTGGAATGGCTTTGAAAGTTTCCTCTTGCAATGCTCTTTCAGGAAGTGCCTGCTACTATGAGTCTTAAACTAGCTAGGATTGTATTAGCATCAGGATGTATTTAGGGAAATTACCCCATATTTGTCCAAAATACACGTTTCTTTGTAAAACACTGTTTATATTCCCTATATTATCCTAAGAGGCCTGTATGGATTTAAAGTGCTCAGTCTCAAATCCATTAATATGATCGCTTTTAGCTATTTTTGAGAACTTAAAAAATTTTCTTTGATGTTTTTATTTTTTTCAGTAAGTAAATTAACTCAGCACTCATTTTTGAATCTTCATTAGTCTGTTACTTGTTTTTTTCCCCATTATTGGGACAAGATAGAGCAATCTATTAGTTTCTTTTATTATAATGAATAATAGTAACCACTGTTGATGTGTGGTGGCGCATGCCTTTAATCCTAACACTTGGGAGGCAGAGGCAGGTGGATGTTTGTGAGTTCAAGGCGAGCCTGGTCTACAGAGTGAGTTCTAGGACAGCCAGAGCTACAGGGAGACCCTGTCTCAAAAAGACAAAAAAAAAAAAATAGTAACCACTGTTACAAATGGCTTCTCTATTAGCTACTTCCAAGGGCATAATTGCTTTATTGTTTTATTGTTTTGTCGTCCTCTCTCCTGCCATAGAGTAAGGTGGACAGTTAGATATAGGCCTGTTCAGGGTATATAGAGGTAAGTAGGCTTAAATAGGAACTGAGAGGGTCAGTTACAGAGTTAGGAGAGTGCCTGGATCCAGCATTCACATGATGGCCAGCTTCCCAAATTGCAAATCCCACTGTGTGCTTCTTCCCATTGCGTGCTCCAGTGCTAGGCATCTCTTCCTTATAGTAAGGGCGACACCTTTACAAACTGCCTGAGAGTGTCTAAATCTGGCCTCCCCAGAGCAAGCTTCCAAAATTGTGTGGTGACTCCTTGCTAATAGGGACCCAGATCTGATGAAGATGCCTGAGAATACTGGACTTGGGCTTCTATGGAAGTTCCTCAGTAGCTGGACTAAAGCCATTTTGACCCTCAAATATAAGTTCAAAAGAGAGAACTTGAAGCCTAGATGAACCAGATTTTCATACCGAAGAAGAAAACAAACAAGTCACATCAATAACACAAAAAGAATCAGTCTTCAACTAAACAAAGGAAGGCTTGAGTTTCATATCAAAATTACAACAACAACAACAACAACAACAACAAAAATCCAAATGGAAAAATCACAACAGAAAATAATAATAGGGAAAAATAAAATAATATGTTCTCACAGAACATCAGCAGTAGTATAAGTGATTTCTACAATGAGAACACCCTAGAGATAACTCAGAACACAGAATTGAAAAGAAAAATCACAAACATGATCAAATAATTCAATGAATTTAAAGAAGACACAAATAAATCAAAGTCCTAAAAGATAGGGATAAACACTTCACTGTATTCATAAAAGAAATAGAAATATTGAAGAAAACTCAAGCCAAAATGAAGAAAAAAGTATAAAACTCAACAACCCTCACTGATAGAATGAATGAATGAAATGGCAACAGAATATGAAGACTAGATGCTAAAGTTGAACAATTGGACCTTTTAAACAAAGATTATTAAAAAGTTTAAAAACACAGGAATACAATATACAAAAATGTGGGATACCATGAAAAGACAAAATTACATATCATAGGCATAGAGGAAGGAAAAGAATTTCAGGTTACCTGTGTTTACCAGATTTTCAATAAGACATTGTGGGTCTTCCCATTTATTCCCAGGATGAGCCATATAGAAAACACATGAATGCATGGTAAGGCATCCAAATACAGAGCAAGCTTTATTCAAAAATGGCTGTCTTATCTAGCTAGTGTGACTCACGTCCCAGGGCCAAATCCTAAACCGTTGCATCACTGTATCGCACCCCATGGGGATGGCCAGGGAGGTCACATTGGTTTAGAATGCTAGCCAACTTAACTAATTTTTCCTGCAAGACTGTAGATGAAAATTTCTTGAAACTAGGAAAGACATGACCATACAAATACAGGAATCACATAGAACACAAAATAGACAACAACTGAAGTGAAACTCCCCACAGAATATCATAGTAAAAACATTAAAATTGCAGAACAAAGTGAGAATACTGAAAAGTGCAAAAGAAAAACAAGTCACATATACAGGAAAATCCATTAAAATTACAGCTGACATTTCAATGCTACCTATGAAAGCTAGAAGAGCCTGGACCAAAGTATTCCTGATTCTAAATGACCATAGACAAAAGCAGAATATGTTAGCCAGTAAAAATGTCTAAAGAGAATGGAAAAAAAGTCTTCCATGACTTGAATAGGTTGAAAGAATTCAAGCCAAGAAAAGCAGGGCATCAGGGAATACTTGAAGCAATAGAGAGTGGAAGAAAGGAATGCCTATACTCAAGGGGCAACTAAATGAAACTCTAACTGGGGAAAAACAAAGTTAGAAAAAGAATGCAAATAGAAATTTAAATTAAATTATAGGAACACATTTCTCAGTAATAACTTTACATGATCAATGGACCAAACACCCAGTCAAAAGCACAGACTAGTGGAGTGGATTAATAAATAAATCCAATTTATTATTTTTTTGTCTGTGAGAAACCCATCTACACATCCCATTTTCAAGAACAGACACTACCTTAATGTAAAAGGATGAAAAGAATATCTATCTATCTATCTCTAGATATATAGATATATAGCTAAATAGATATATTCAAAACATTATATATATATATATATATTAAACAAATGACACCAAAAAACAAATAGGAATTGTAATCCCAAATACCTGACAAAATATACTTCAGAATAAAACAATTCAGAAGAAACAAATAGCCTCACTTCATTCTTATCAAAGAGCAATTAACCAAGAAGATAATCCAATCATAAATATATATGCACTGAACTCTGGTATACACAAGTTCATAAACACAGTGGTACAGTACTTTAAGACACAGATAAATCCCAACACAATTGAGGTAGGGGACTTCAATAACCCACTGTCTCCATTAGACTGGTCAAATGGAAACTGGACAAAGAATAAACAGAGAGGTATCTATATTAAACAATACTGTACATCAAGTAGATCTAACAGACAACTACCAAATATTCCACCCAAGAACCAAATAATGTACTTTGTATTCAGCACTCTATGAAACTTTATCCACTGAGGCACAAAACAAACATCAACAAAAATGAAAAATTGAAATAATTCCATTCATTCTATTAGGCCACAGTAAAATAAAACTTAGTAGTCACAACAGAAGAAGCCCTAGTAACTACATGAACTTCTGGAGATAAAAATAACATACTCCTCAATAATGAATGGATCAAAGGAAAATTTAAGAAATAAAAGTGTCCACAGAATTCAATGGAAAGAACAGTGCAACACATACACACACACACACACACACACACACACACACAAAGTCTTTCTATGACACTTTAAAAGCATTCTGAAAGAGAAATTTATAGTTCTAAATGCCTACATTAAAAAACCAGAAAGGGCACAAATAAATGACTTCAAATTGCAACCCAATACATTTGAAAGGCTCCAACAAATGCAATCCAAATCCAGCAGACAAGAAGTAAAAACAAAAATCAGAGAAGAGATTAATAAAATAGAATCAAAGAAAACAATACAAAACATCAGTGAGTCCAAGAGCTGCTTCTTTGAAAAGATAAATAAGTTAACCAAAAATTGAAAGAAATCCACAAAATTAGAGACGACAAGGGAAACATCACAAGAGACAACAAAAAGACCCGGGAAATTTTATGGGAATGCATTAAAAACCTATACTCAATTAAATTTGAAAATATAAAGAAATGGATGAATATCTAAAGTCATGGAAATTACCAAAGCTAATCCATGAAGATAACAGCTTAAACAGACGATAACATATTCGGAAATTGAGAGAGTAATACAAACCTCCCAACTAAAAAAAAAACCCCAAGTCTAGATGGATTTACTGCAAAATTCTATCAAATATTTAACGAAGATCTCAAAACAATATTACTGAGATTATTAAAAAAATATAGAAACAGAAGGAGAAGCCCAAATACTTTTGACGAAATCAATATCACTGTAATAACAAAACCCGGTAAAGAAACAACCATAAAAGGAAACATAGAACCATTTCCATAATGAACATAGATGCAAAAATTCTCAACAAATGCTTGCAAAACATATATATGTGCATTTGAAAAAGTTCAGCAACCATGATCAAATCAGTTTTACTCCAGTGATGCAGAGATGGTAAAACAATAAATGCCATTAAATATATGGACGCAAATAAAAAATCACATGATCATATCAATAGATGTAGAAAAGACCTTTGATAAAATTCAACAGATGACTGGATAACAAAAATGAGGTACATCTACACAATGGAGTTCTACGCAGCAGTAAAGAAAGATGACATCATGAGCTTTGCTGGTAAATGGATGGAACTTGAAGCAATTATACTAAGTGAAGTAACACAGTTACTCCAAAAAAAAAAAAAAAAGAGACAAAGGGTTTCCACCATTTGGGGAGATTAAGTTCAATTATCTTGTTTTTTTGAAATAGGAGAAATTTTTTTT